>JAAAKG020137989.1:0-12758 GCA_010014905.2 Druon quercuslanigerum
TATATATATATATATATATATATATATATATATATATAATATATATACGTATATATAATATATATGTCATGTAATACACTATTTACTTATCGATAAAAACTGATTGAGAAAATGAAGATTGTTTAAAGAAATAGAAATTAATTAAACATTAACAGAATTGTATCAAAATTATGTAATTATTCAACAAAATGTAGCATAAGATACAAATTTGAAAAGAAAGTTGATATCTCTGATTGAATTTTTAGAAATTTGAAAAATAGGCAATAAATAATTGTTTAACTAATTACAGTATGTTTTTAGAACAATTTACTTCTCCAAATAATAACAAACAATTACATTTCAATCAGAAAATACGATTATTTTTTACATTTTTTGGGATTAAATAATTGTTTCAGTAATTTAAATTTCTTTAAACAATGTTCAAAACGTAATGGGAAATATTCAGATTGTCTATTCTTAATTATTTGTATGAAGAAGACGACGGATGTTGCCAGAAAGTAACAATAATGAACGTAAAAATGTAGTTTTTTAATTTTTGGGTCATATTTGGGGTGTTGCGGGGGAGGGGGGGGGGGGGAAGACAGTTGTGCCCACCAGCAATTTTTTGGAAAGGAAGCCAGAGTATTTGATAAAGTTGAAAAACGGGAGGTTTTTGGTGTTGTTGTTTATTTTGCGGATTGTGTGGGGGGGGTGGGGGGGGAGGGGGGGGGGGTAGACAATTCTGACCAACAGCATATTTATTGTAACGCAAGCAGATGTATTTAAAACAAATAAAGATTTAAGAAAAAAGATAGAAAAATTATGAATGTCTATGATTGCAGAGTTTTCAATTGAAAATTCTGGAAAAGAAATTGCTCAAGAAAAGGCTGCGAATTGCATACCCTTCAAGTTTCAAGCGTGAAGATAAAATAAATGGAAATTCCATACTTTTCCGCTTCAAGAATTTCCAGTTCTGGGCGCAGCATCTTTTTTCAGCATTTTTTGTAGTAAAATCGGAGAAGAGAGAAAAAAGGTATATCCAGAAATTGAACGGATTAACCAAATTTCTTCTATCTTTTTTTATAGTCTGGACATTATGTAATGGACCGAATGCATAATATTAAAATCAAATTCCTTAATATTGCAATAATTTTTAATTTCTCTAAACCGACTGTCATCTCTAACAAAAGGAAAGCTAAGTGAGGCATGACAGGTACTCAATATAAATCCTGAGCTCGATCCTGGGTTTACGATGCTTAAAGTATCGCCGAAAAAATGACATTCTAGACAAACCTTTGTTTCATTCAGAGACAGGCCGCCCTGATATTCCTTTCGCCATGAGTCCCAGTCACTCATGGTCACTCATGGTCCCAGACGCATCAAATGCATCAAATTTTCAATTAATTAGAATAAAACAAGGACCAGACCATTTTTGAAAAAAAAACTCTGTTTGATTTTGTATTTAGACATTTATATTCTGTGGTTAAAATATCAAATGAAAGAATTCATAATTGTAGGTAAATGCTTGTTTGTGTAATACATGGGCTAAATTTCACGCCTGAAGAGGGGATAACACCAATCAAAGATTTTGGAAAAATCAGTTATTTTGTTTTGGCTTAAACAATACTTCAGAATCATAAAAAATGCAGTTGGACCTATATATGGTGCAGGTATTGTAGATTAGAGATAAAAAATTTCAAGGATTTAATTTCTCGTATAACCTTAAAACGCATCTATTTTTAATTAATTAGAATAAAACAAGAACGAGACGATTTTTCAAAAAAAAAAACTATGTTTGACTTTGTATTTGGAAATTTATATTCTGTGGTTAAAATATACAATCAAAAAATTCATAATTGTAGGCGAAAGCCTTGTTTATGTAATACATGGGATAAATTTCAAGCCTGTGGTAGCGCCTAAAACTATGTAAGAGTCTGGTAGTACCATATTCTGTGCTTCCTCATAAATGAAACATAAATTCGGTACTCAATTTATTATATCACATATTCTCATAACGTGCAAAATAAAATAAGGTGATCGATACACTGTGATCAGAAGACTTTAGAAATTATAACAATTTATTGTCTCAGAAAAACGTTACATTTTTATCATCTATTGACCTCGTGCGTAATACATCCCAGTCACATTAAATTTTCAGTAACACTAGTAACGCACATACTCGGAGTTAATATAAGCTCCTTCGTATCATATTTGCATTATGTAGGTGCAACAAATGACAACGGGCTATTTTGGTAGGCTGTAATGGAAAAGAGCCAGCTCGGGTAGCGAAGTATAGAAGCTTCAAAATCCCATATAATGGCCGAGATATCATCGGTATATCCTTTACATTGACGTAATTAACTTCATAAATTATATCAATTTTACGCTTCATTACTAAGGGAAGAGTTTTGTTGTTGTTAAATAACTATTATTGTTCAAATTTTTGTTTGAGTGCTGCTGTACCAATAAAAAGCTAACACAAGTGACATTGTCGTTTAGGTTGACTGTAATACAAAAAATGGTTTTTCATATTTGCGATCGCTTTGGATGATATCCTTAACCGTCGGAACTCACACCTTTTTTGTAATAACGGAGAACACTCTGTGTCAATTTGACCCTATACACTTTTCGATATAGCCTTTCATTTTATAATTACATATAATTCGTGTAGTTTAAATATGCCGGCGGAATTATTTATACAAAGAAAAAAGATCTATAAAAAAGTTTTTTTAAACAATCTGGAATTTGTCAAATTTTTTATATATTTGGCTCAAATTTCTGCCTAAAGCTACCCATAAAGATGTCCATAACCAGCTGCGAGGTTTAAAATAATTATTTACATGTTTTATAAAATACACAAAGTCTATCGGTCTAGTTTTTTTGACGAATATCAACCCTCGCGGGACGGATATATCCCCCTCCTCTTTTTCAGCTCCACCAATTATAAGTTTGCCTGATTCCCGCTATTCCTTCTAAGAAGCTGGAAGAAAAACGACGGCATACAAAACGAGAAAGCTACGGGATATATGAAGGCAGGTCAAAATCACGATGCGCGGCCGGTGAAGCACTCGTCTGTTTCGAACACGGAGCGACCAAGAAAAGTAGAAAGTAGTAGTCGGTTTATGGGCGGATTTATTATTATTTTAATTTAGCACCATACTTTGATCAATCATACATGATTCTTAATTTATTACTAAAATAAATGAATTATTATGCTAAGTTTTATTAAAAACTTGTACAATCAATACAATAAGACACATTGTGAATATAAATTAAATTTTTAGAGTGACTACATGTTGGAGACTATATTCTTAAATTGGCTCTTTTCTGCAGACAAATAAACTTCTAAAGTTGGCGATATCTGGCGATTTCCAACTGGTGATCTGGCAATCATGAATAAATCATGAACAAAAGCATGCATCTGAAGTCGTCTGTTCCGAGACTCAACATCTCACGCCGTCACGGTTTTCGCGGAATAATGAATCTCGAGCGTCTTTAACAGGATTATTCTGAGTATAGCACATATGTCGTAAATGGATAAGCCACTTTTTTTAAATGGTCAGGAAACCTTGACTTCAATATCAGGGATGAGCAAATATATATCAAGCATTATTCATTTCGAGTACTCACTCCAAAAAGCCCGGTTCAAGGAAGCACAGGAGAAAACTTCCGTGACAAGAGGATGCACGGAAACTTACACTAAAATGTGAAGGATAAGTCGATGCCATATGAGCTAAGGATTGCTTTCCTTAAATGATTATAGCTGCAAATCCTTTCATTTAACACACCGAGTACCTCGAACACATGCTATCTAGTTGTCATACTCATGAAGGAACGATATATCCAAAGGCAAAATGCGGTATTAAGAGTGCTTTTTTACCATCTCTGTCACTCTTAAAGCTTTAGTCCTGATACCAGACCGCCAAACGCTCCTAAGGAAAGAAACATGAGAAGTGCCGCATATAATGGAACTTCAAATTGTCGACATTTGAAAGAACGTCACAACCAATGAGAATGAAAAGAAAAAAAAGCATAAAGAAGTTATAAGGGGGTTGTGACGCGTAATCCCGAAATATTCTGTTAAGCTAATCGTTCTAATCATCGGTGCTCTTGGAGGTGCTAAGCCTTCACCGGTTAATAGCCGGAAAAGCATCACTGCCCATCAACGAAATGCTAAGATACACGTGAGGAAAGTGCCGGTTGTCGTCCTTAAGTCTCTCCCGTTTCCTCAGAGTGCATGAGAGTTTTGTCGGATCGTCAAATTGAGTCCATCACAGACTGTAACTAACTATATCATGGTAGTGGTTACAGATATGGTTACAGCTAAAACGTCACCGGGATTTTTTCAGGGGGCGGGTACAATTTCTTAAAATGCCATCCACTCTTGATGAAATCCCGTGGTTGTCCTTGTGACCCTGCCATTTGCTCCGAAGGAGGTACAGCCACTTATGCAAAACGAGGCGTGCAGCAATTTCTGGAACCACGATTTTCGGACAGCAATCTCTATTGCAAAGCCGTGACCCGACATCGTTATCCAGGACTTCGAAAAGCGAATTATATTCGTGATTGAATTCTCGGCACCGGCCGACTACGACATCATTGCCAAGGGCAAGAAAAAGGAGAAGAGGTATCTCACGTGCCAACAACATGCCACGGAACTTGCGAAATGGATGCAAAGAGCTGCCATCCTCGGATCGCTCCGTTTCTTCAAAAAAACATAAGGGTTTCGCTGGCCTGTCGTTGTGATTTCGTCGTGCCCTGTGACCACCCATCTCACGGTCGTGAGATATGCCCATAGGTTTGATTTGTGGGATTATACTGGAAGTCAGTGGCATATTCATATATGGCAGTTGCTCCCAAGTGAGACCCAGTTAAGGTTGTTAGACCTGTTTATTTAATTATATTTATATACATATGCTGATTTTAATTCGTATAGCTAATTTTATTTCGAGGATAAGTAAGAAAGAAGATATTGAATAGATATTTAAATTACCTTTAATGAATAATCTTATTCCATAACACGTTTAATCAATAGTATTTTATCTGGTGAATTGATGAACTGAAGCTCTACCCTAACGACGCGAAACATTCTGTTAGAACTTTCAGTTTCAGAGTCTATCCAATAACGCATTTTCCCTCTTGATTTCGGCCCGCTTACTGGAACTGTAAACCAAGTCATATTTGAATCTGCATTATTTTCTTTTGTATTTGAATAGTCTATTCGACCCTCTGCTATTGGCTCGCCAAGTACTTTTACTGCTTCTGGATGATCACGTAGACATTGCATAGCTTCTTTGTAACAAGAAGAGTAAAGGCGTATTCCCTCTGGTATAAGGAGGGAAGTAAACAGTTCAAGAGTGCCTAAGCCTGCTATTCCCCAAATAGTTGCTTTTATGAAGGAATTTCTCATTTTTGACATCTGCACAGAGTAAAAGTTAAAATTTTACTGTAATTTATTGAGTATGGATATCATCGGGATCAATGAAATGCCTTCTTAAAACTAAAATTTGAATGATTCCGTAATTTAAAATTTATTTCTGATATTCTTCCAGATTTATAACAAAGGTACCCTTAGAAAAGCAGAAACTATTCCAAGGAAAATTAGGAAGTTTCTTCTTTAAAACGACTTCCACTATTACAAGGAGAAACTTTTGGTATTAATATTTCTTTTATCGCATATCCATAATTGAAATAAAATGCACGAATTGAGGGATAATTGAGGTATGATTAGAAAAAGTCATGTAGTGACTATGAAAATGCATACTAATATCTCTGATTTGAATGAATCGTAAGAATATTAGATTCTTACATACAAAAAATTACAGTACATATTTCCAAGTCGTTCTACTAAATTTTGTAATTAATTCGGATAACGAAAAATGGTATAGTGCTTTGAAAAAAGTAAACTAAAATATTGTACATTTCGGTACGAACGCTTTGCAATATTTTTAAATCACTATATGGTAAATGGGGATCACGTGATTTTGTATCTCACGCTGGCACATAGCGACAAGAAAGACAGAGGGAAGACATGATCTCAGGGCGTCTACCCAAGTTGTGTTAAAAATTTACTGACAATTCTAGCTTGTTTCCTGGTGTAATTTTCCTAAATAAGGAGCCACTCAAGTATTAAGTATCGCATTTTGTAGAGCAATTCTGATCATGCATCTCTTAAAAAGTATTACATAATACTTTAGAAAAAACATTAACTATCCATATGTTACTGATTAAATTGTATTTAACTGAGTTTATTAAAAGCGATAAGAAAATAGGAATAAATAAAGTTTGGTCCAAAAAACGCTTTATTTTTTCCCAAAAATATATGACCTACAAATTGTTCCTTTTGAAGTCAAAATGTGCACTGAATATTGGCATTACTTAAACAAAAATAATTTTGGATCTCTAAATTTAATTTTTGTACAAAACTGATTTTTTAATTGCCTCTATAATTTTGTCATTTTACTTTGGTACATATGCATTTTATCCTTTTTGTATTCTAAAGTAAAAAAAAAAATAACAGCGGAAACTTAAATAACATAAACAATTTTTTGCAAAAAATAGGATTGAGTGGACAGTTTACACGAAAAGAAACAATTTTTAGGAATTGACACCTTTCAGAATAAAAAAATAAGGAGGTTTTGTAGATCACTACAATAAGTATAGGAAAATTAAGCAAGTTAATTATGAATATTTTTTTCTCTGTCCTTATAAATATATAACTGTGTAGGAATGGTATGAAAGCAACTTTATAGAAGGACAAGAAATTTCATAACAGTGCAAGCTTTTAGGAAAATTATAATTGCTACTAACAAACATCCAACTCTTAACGACAAATTCCTTTAACATCCTGAACTGTAACCCACTTAAACCTACGAGAAAAATGAGCTTTCTCATTTTTTTATACATTTTTTTAATATTTTAATAGTAACTTAAAATTTAGAGCATATTTAACACATTATTATTCTCAATAAAATATAAGGGTCATTCCATGTCAGATTTACAACTAAATTTTTTTAATGCATTTTTTCCCATATTCGTGAAAGGGAAAAAAATGACACGTATTTTTGTCTTTCACTCTGATATGAAGAATTTCTGAAATATCGATCTTTTTATCTGTGGACCCAAAAAATTGGTTCTTTTTAAAAGTTTTCGTAACTTGTGCAATTTAACTGAAAAAAATTGCACCATAGGGGAAAAAAACTCAGTTATTTAATAATTTTTTTGCAGCAATTTTTTTAAACAATTAGTATTATTTTAAAATGGGCATCTTCAATTCAAATGTTTTAATTGTAATTTTTCATTGTAGTATCTAGAACATTGTCTGAAAATATAAAAGTGTATTGTTGAATATTTGGTGAAATAAAAATAGCTAAGAAAAATTATAAATTATAAAAAAAAATAATTATATGTGACTACGCGCACAACTCGCGCGCGGGTGGTGCAGGGGAAGCACAAATTCGAGCGTGATTGGACAATTTAAATTCAGCCTAGTATCCTTTTTTGTGGTTTTTCCGCAGTTATGATGATTTAAGTCAGAGAATTTTCATAAGGTTCCAGAGTTAGTCACATATAATTATTTTTATTTCAAAAAATATCCAACAGTCCACTTTTACGTTTTAAGACAATATTCTAGATACTATAATGAAAAATTATTAAAAAAACATTTGATTTGGAGATGCCCATTTTGAAATAATACTAATTATTTAAAAAATTGTTGCAAACAAATTAATAAAAAACTGAATTTTTAATCATTAAACATGGACTTTAAATTAAACCGTATTGCGAGAATTGCAGGCCATACTAGTCCCTGCAACACTAAAAAAATTGAATATTACATCAAAAAATTTAACTACAAAATTTTTTATTTTAGTTTTTCTGAAGTAACTTAGTTCATGTGTATCACAGTTGAAATCAGTCACAAAATACGTTAAAGTGGACTAAAGTTCGGAAAAACCTAAAAAAATACAATACACTCTCTGTCCTAACCATTAATAGAATTCATTTATACAGATATTAAGTTTCTTTTCAAGTATCTTGCTTCTAATTTATTTTTTATTCTTTTACGTACATTTTTTTACATCGAATGAAGCAAAAGCAAGAAACAACAAAAGAAACACCACGTCTACATGGTGCCCCCAACCTATTCAACCCCTTGTACTATGTGAAAGTGCACACAAAAATAAACAAAAAAGTCCTTTGGCAAAAAGTTGAGCGAAGCTTAGTTTGGACACAAAAAGCTTTGAAGATGGGCATAATCAACCAATGAGGAGCGAACTTTAGCGTCCACTTGTACGTGGCACACGAGACACGTACAAGTGGTCGCTAAAGCTTGTTCCCCATTGGTTAATTAGGCCCAACTTTGATGCTTTTTTGTGCCCAAACTTAATTTCGCACAAGCTTTTGCTAGAGGACTTTTGTATTTAATTTTTTGTGCACTATCGCGTGGTGCAAGGGGTTTGTATAGATGGTGGAACACCCTGCACACGAGTTCCATCAAAGAAGTTCTTCTTGAGCAGGCCATAACTGCAGTTTTACTAGACCTACAACATTTTATTGTTTTAGAGTGTAAGGATATTCCGTCCTCTTTGAATGATTTTCTAGGAATTGGTGCCTGCGGTGCATGAAAACTGAGCTATTTTGGGAAAACTAAAATGACAAATTTTTTTTTTGATTAAATTGTTTTGATAAAAAGAAGTTGCGGCATCTGTATCTCCTAAACTATTTATGGTGCAATCTCCGATTTATTTTTTGAGTGAATTTTATGCCCTTCAATTCCCGTATGTCCCGAATCAACATCTGGATGCAACAGGAAGAAGAAATTAAGAAACTGCAGTCTTTCAACTTTTTTCAAATAGTTTAAATTTTTTAGCGCATTCACAAAATATTTACTTTTGGTTGCATGTATAACGTGCGGAAAGTGACAATTCTGAAACCGTGGTAAAAAGCATTTATGAAAAAACTTTTTCTAGCTACTGTGCTTGCGCTCTTTGAGTGAGATTACTTTTTATAGCTGTTACGTTTGCACATATCGATCCAAAAAGTTTATTTTTATTCTTTCTCAAATCAAAAATTCCCTAAAATTGTTATAAAATATATCGTGCGCAATAGGTGCAGAAAGTAGGCATTTCATTAAAGATTTAAAAATTATTATTACTTTATATACTTTATTTCAGATTTAACATTTCTTTACGATTTGTAATTTACTTTCCATATACAATGCGCCATAAACACACATATTTAAACAATTTACTGAAAATAAAATGTAAATGAATAAAATGATTTTACAATTTTAATAAGGGGAATCTTAGGATACAATGTTCCTAAGAAAGGCCAATTTACATTTTAAGCATCTTTTAATTAAACTATCTTTTTTATTGCCATCCATTTTCGGTTTCGATTCCTTTGACATCAAACCGCAAGGCCTATCATAAAGCCAACGGAAGCATCCTCGGGTTTCGGATGCGGGGCTATAACAAGGGTTTCTGCTAAATATGGTTACAATAATCAATTAGCAGTCCCGCAGAAATTAACCCTCAATCAAACCAAACGCTGAATGGCACCTGGATGAGGTATCCTAAATGGTGAATCTGGGGTAATAGGCGAATTCTTAGAGTATGAGGCCTTATTCTTGTATTCGGGCTCTACAGGGATGGACGAACCCTGTCCCTTGCTGTTCGTGGGTCGGGCAAGAATGCCGACTACCTTAGAGTTGGGGGAAACAGTCAAGATAGAATCAATGCGACAGGCTGGCGAAATCTCATTGCTTTTAAGTGGACGGAATTACTCAATGATGACCTGAATGTACTGACATGGCGCCTGAACGAGAAGTTCGCGGAAGAAGTTGTAGATACATTATCCCCGTTCACGAAGGCTGTCGGGGAAGGCTGTCGAGGAAGCGGCATTCAAAACAATTGCAGAAAGGAAATACCTCCTGACAGATAACGACATTTTCAGGATAAGGAGGAATATTAAGATCCATGTTTGCCGTACGCCCCAAGACCTGGCTGAAATGGATACATTTCGTACGTATATCAAGGAAGACCCCGATCTCTGAAACATTGATTCTTCAATTTCTGGTATTGCGACAGCTTTGGCTCATTCAAGTGGAAGGCTGAAACCAACTATGGATCAAAAGATCAAAAGGTTCTTGCATCAACTGAACAAAGCTGCTGACAATCAAGCAGCATATTCTTGAAAAATATTCGGATGTTATCTGACACAAGGAGGAGAGTACAGTACAGGGAAAGAAGATACTGGTAATATCATCCGCTTCACTGAGTCCATAAATCACTGCCGAAGAGGCAAAAAAAGCATTTAGGGACAAAAAAAACTTTTCCTCTGTAGCACCAGATGGTATCCAGAACTTCTGGTTTAAGTAGTTCACTTCTACACACCAATATCTGGCCCGAATATGCACTTCATATTTGAAGTCGGAAACCCCCATTCCGTAGTAGTTACTTGTATTAGGACGCACTATACTCCTACCGAATCAAGCGACTTGTCCGACCCAGAAGATTACAGGCCAATAACATGTTTGAACACACGGTGAAAAATCTTTACAGACGCACCAGCCATCAGCGCGTCCTGTGAATGGCCTGGAAATGACTACCGGAATTTTTTCGCTTCAACCTATCATATACGTATCATCTATCTGTTGGAAAGCTTGAAGGTTCATCCACACATAGTAATATGCATAGAGAGATTGATGCCCCTTTGGAAAGCTAGATTTACTACGTCATCTAAAAAATATCGTGTGACTACTAGAGTTACATACCGAGCGAAACAAGCGAGAAGTAGACGAGAACGACTCCTTTTAATTTTCTAATTCTTGTCCCATCTCGATTAAACGAGAATATCGCAGTACGAGCGAGAACGATCATCCAAGAAGAGGAAGGTGAATGAAAATCTACCAGAAAAAATTAAAGTATATCCTATTGGGACCATCTACAAAGTACCTGATACATCTTTCAGAAACTTCAAACACCCCATCTTCCCTGCGTGATGCTTTTTTCATTGCGCACAACTAGCTACCAACATTTGAAGTTTCAGCCTGACAAAGAATCTAGCTGAATAATCTGCAAGCTTTTAAGCAACGTAAATATCATACCTTTCGAAATATTAAATCTAAAGAATTGACATAATCATTCACAATCCCAGTATAAAAGATATTTTAAAGTAAAATTGATAGTCGAAAATGAATTTTTTCGATCTCTAACGCATCTTGTTACTAAAAAGTTATTACATGTCAATTAAAAAAAGGTGTGTGAAAACCTATATAATAATTTTACGGGATTCTTTTTACCATTTAAATTTAAATTGTAGGTGCAAAATCTTCGAAATGACATACAGAGGATTAAAAAGTTAAAAAATATATTATGTAATTATTGTAATTTGTATAAATCATTAAAAAATTTAAATGTCCGAATCACATTTGATATCTTGCATTTGATGTTGCATTATTCTACGAGTAGGTAACCAAATATAACTAGATCATGAATTAAGTGTCATTCAGAATCTAATTGAAAT
The DNA here is from genome assembly GCA_010014905.2 of Druon quercuslanigerum. Classification (NCBI taxonomy): domain Eukaryota; kingdom Metazoa; phylum Arthropoda; class Insecta; order Hymenoptera; family Cynipidae; genus Druon; species Druon quercuslanigerum. The sequence goes on from JAAAKG020137989.1 coordinate 11,506, forward strand.
ATGACTTAATTGATTTCGGGGTTTTCTAATTAGTAAGTTAGTTTAATGTCTTTTCAATCATTATAAAACATTCTTACTGCTGTCCGCTCATCCTTCTGCACCGTAGAGATTGAATTACCATTGCCAATCTCCATAGCTACACGTAGCATCAGGTTAGCTTCGATCATCTACATCGATTCAGCCACTTTGATCAAAGTCTATTTAATATACGAAAGATTAACAGGGTCGTGCTTCAACAAGAACCTAAATATTTAAGAATTAAATCTAACTGTATTTTCATGAAAAATCATCTTTTTCGTTTTATTCAACTAACTTCAATTTAAAATTACCAAATATGTTTTTAGTTGACTCTTGATTAAAAGTTAAACTAAATGATTAAAAATGAAATTTTTTCTTATTGAAGATTTATACCTTAAGTTGAAAATTGATCTCTGGAGCATTTTTAAATGAAAATTCAACTATTACATTCTTGGTTAAGAATTAATCCTTTTAGTTTCAAAAGGGCCTAGGGGGGTAAGCATGCAAAAGTTGCCCCCGCACGTATTAAGTTCATATTACCACTATAGATGGACATTGATGTGACATAAAATTCCTACAAAGGATAACTTAAAAATTTTATTTTTAGGGGAGTTATGGACAAGGAAAGAAAAATCAAAAAAGTCATTTTTCTCGAAAACTACCCAACCGATTTTGATGATCGAAATATATGTTATAGTCACCTGTCGGACTTATTAGAAAAAAATTATTAAATTTTTAAAACAAAATAAAGGGGCGAAAAAATGTTTAAAAAATTTTCAAGATTGTTTTTGAGGTTATGTTTTAGAGGTACACTTCTAGTTTTTTCTTTGTAAAAATGCTCTTATTGTCTACTTCAACATATATTTACCCAAATTTTTCGTAAGGGTACTTCTTGGCTTAAAAAAGCAAACTGTGGCGCAGGGTGCCGTGCGTGTATTGCGTATAGCGCATAACATGACCTCGAGTAAAAAAAGGTTTAACAAATCTGCAATATTGCGATTCCAATCCGGCTTGTGTGATACTATTATTCTGATTCCGTTATTCACTTGTTTAAAATTAAACTTAAATCAAATGATGAAATTTCTGATGATGAACGCATTCAACTTCCTATACAGCGGTGTGTTGCAACTCACAAATGTTGTTGCATCTGTTTCTCTAAGACGAATTTAACTACAATCCCTGAAGAAGCTCGAATTCAGTCTTACATTAGGAAGAAAATATACATACCAAAAGGA
>JAAAKG020137990.1:0-12758 GCA_010014905.2 Druon quercuslanigerum
CGCACCTGCGCACGAAAATTTAAGATCTTCCTGTAATGTGTCTGCCACTTACGGTAATGTTTCTATTGCCAAGTGGCAAAACGGAGTTAGATCTCCTTATTATTCCTTCGTGAATAAAACTTACCTGTTTATCCAGGTATTCATGTAGGTAAAAGTTTTGTGAAACAATTTTGATTTTTCCCCGTTACACATGGCGTGGTCCGAAAATATCGTTTTTGAGAAAAACTATCAATATTAGATATATCGGTTTTCATTAGGTGTCGTTTTACCGAAGTAATAAACAGCATAGTTTTTGCAGCACTAAAGATGTCAGTTTACGTACCAACAAAACAGCATTAGCGGGAGGTTTTACCTTTCTTTTTCAATTCGAAGAAAAGTGCTCCTGAAAGTCATCGATTGCTTTTGGAAACTTGCGGGGATTATACTTCATCGATGAAAACGTATGACGACTGGTTTCGAAAATTTAAACGTGGCGATTTCGAAACGAAGGACGAAGAACGTCCAGCCCATCCAAATAAAATCGAGGATGAGGAATTGGAGACTTTACTCAGTGAACACCCGTTTCAAATACAAGATAAACTTTCAGAATGATTGGGAGTTGATCGTTCAACAATTTCTAGATGCTTTACATGGACTGGGAGTGGTAGAAAAGCAAGGAAACTGGGTGCCGTACGAACTGAAGCCAAGAGACGTGGAAATGAGATTTTTCACTTGTGAATAGCTACTGAAACGGCGAAATCGGGAAAGGTTTCTGCACCATATTGTCACTGGCAGTGAGAAGTGGATTCGCTATGATAACCCAAAGTGCCTAAGCATAGTAAATCGTGGGTTAAGCCCTGCCATCATCAAAACGAAAAACGAACATCCATGGTTCGAAGATTATGATTCGTTTTTGTTGGGATCAGCAAGGAATCTTAAAGGAAAAACGGCAATGAAAATTCATGGTCTGCCTGAGCAACGATTGTCTTCTTATGAAGATGCCAAAAAATGGGTTGATTCATGGATAGCTTCAAAAGACTAGTCGTTTTCTGACGTGGTATCCGTATGCTGTGAGAAATAGGGGAGAAAGTAGGACTGTCGATGGAAAATTCCTCGAAATTGTTGCACACTGCTAATAGTTTTAAAAATCCATACGTTTCTCGGCCCTCGGTTATTCTGTTTTCAGCTTTTTGAACAAGTGTAAGTATGGACAAAAAATATTGTTTTTAACACTTCATTGTTAAAAATTGATTCTTTTTTTAATCTGGCAAACACTTTCTTGCAGAAGAACCATCCAAGCTCTCAATAGCTTCTTATGTGCTTCTTAAATGCAAGATTTTCTGGCATAAATTCATAGACAATATTTTTTTTCACGTTAAAAAAGTGCATATCGTATAATTTCTTCTCAAAAACAACAAATTTCGTTTGCGAGAGAATCATCAACTCCAATTGTATAATCTGCTTGTTTTAAAATGGATTCAGTCTTAGAATTATGAAAATCTAAATTAAAACTTCTGAATTTGTAAATGCATAGAATGTTTTCTTTAACCAGCTATGCTGGTTGCGACAGATACATCCTATTGATGAGAACTTTTACTGCGTGGTTGTGACAACCACATCCTAATAAAAATAACTTTTACTGCTTATTTGTAGCAACCACATATTATTAGAGAGAACTTCTACTATGTGGTTGTGACAACCACAGTCTATATGTATGCTGCAAACACTTATTGTGATTGTGTAAAACACTTTATATACTTGTGGCAGCCACACAGTTGAGACCTTATAATTAGACTCTTGTACAAAAATTTATGTGGTAGTTGGACAATATTTCACCATAGCAGTTTTTTCCGTGTACAAAATATGAAAATTACAAATTTTAAAATAGGTGTGTACAGGGCTTGATCCTCAATAGGGCGCCTCCAAACGTAAACATTCAGGGCCGTGTGGACCATTTTCTAATATTACGCGATATATGCAAGTCAGTACCCGCAACTGCCCCTTTATTCCATACGCTCCTGGTGTTTCACACATGAGTGGCACCCGTCTTTCGCCCCGCGGACTGCAAAACTGCGTGAGCCAGCAGTTCTAGAAACATCGTAAACCCGGCGGCCTTTTAAGGGACGTAGAGACTATCGGAGGTGAATGTATCGCCTGTATCATAAGTTGATGTATACAAACTATTGTGTGGCGTAAATATTGTCGCATAAATCTTTAATTAATTTTACTAATTTATTGGACACAATAGTGTCAAAACTCTTTATTATTATCGGTAACTAAATTCTTAGTTAGGTTGACTACTTAAACAACTTACGTTAACTAATAACTATACAATAATGCTTAGGGTTTAAGTCGTTATCTAAACAAATAGTTTATTTAACTACACATAAAAAGTAGTTGGATTACTTTTTTCCTTCAAATACGTAAACCAAGTTGACGATTAACCAGGAATTCTTTTCAGTGTAGAACATCAGACCTACAGGTTACTGATAATAATATGTTGTAAAATTAGTTTTTTAGTTTCAATCTCCAACGAAAAGCAGTTTTTTGCTTTATGCACAAGATAATTAGGAGTCAAGGTAGTTAATTATTATTTGAAAAATTGCAAAATAAGGAAGAGAAAAAACTGCTATGTAAAAACTTATTGCGTTTGTACATCTGGTCGAATTAATTGAGTGTACTAATTATGCAAAAGGAGTAAAAAAGAATGCATGTCCACAGACGAGATAAGTTCAACCAATCAAGAACTCGATTCGTCACTTTTCCTCGCTCCTTTTTTTTCTTGATCTCATCCGTATTTCTCGGATCTCAGACTCCGGATGTTCCACGCGGTTCCGCTGAAATTATTTTTCTCTCTCGTTTTTAGATCCGCAAAAAATCGAACTAAAGATTGCATCTGACGATTTTTTTAACGGGAGTTACACTTATTTCACTGATCTGTAGAAGCCAAACGTGCATTTAAAAGAAAGAAGCCAAGGCAGAAGAGCAATAAGGAAAAGGCAGAAAAAAAGGGACAGTATACACTTTGCGTGGATTTTCGCACATACGCGAGAGTCATTGAACTTTCATTCGCTTTTAGCCAGAAAATAAAATTACAAAAAATCGGTGTCATTAAGTTTAACAGACTTTAAATTCCTTGAATTGTCTCTGCACAGAGAAAAGTGTAGTTTTGTACAGCTTTATACACCTTAATTTAAGCTTGTTTTTAGAATTAAAGCTAGATTTAAGCCCTCTCTTGATCTTAGAATGTTGTAAGTTTATTTTTTGGCATAAAATAAAACCTTTTTGTCTTGAGGGGTGTTATCTAGTTATTTTAAGGAATTTTAACGATTTTTTATCAATGTTAATAAAATTTTAATAAAATGGATTACATAGGATCTATTACTATATATTTTTGTGTTCTTTTTTGTTAATTTTGAAAACTGGGGGAAACATAGCCGCCACCACAAAAAACGTTCTATTATTTTTATTTGCAGTGAGTATGGTAACTCTGGAACTCCTATACGCAATTTTTGTAACAAGATGTTTAAAAAATTTTATTTAAAAAAATGTCGACAATTTTTTTTTAAATTTCGACTTTTGAAGTTCCTTAAATTCGGTTTTTGTCCAAAACGAATTAAAATTTTGGCACAAATAAAAAACCTCTTCGTTCACGAACTGCGTATAGGAATATACAAATTAAATCTTTTCAGTTTCTTTACTTCAGATAATCCGTTCCAGAGTTAACATGCTTACTGGAACTAAACGTAAAAAAACGTTTTTCGCGGTGTCAGCCATGTATATCCAGTTTTGAAAATTTTTCAAAATTTTACCAACAAATATATTTTTATAGATTCTATCTAGTCCATTTTAATAAAATTTTATTAACTTTGAATAACATTTATTTTTTTTAAATACAAACTTTTTTCTGTGTGAGAACACACGATGATTCTTAACACAATTGAAATTGTGCAAATTTATGTTTTTAAAATGTTTCTACTCAAGTAAGGACAATAACTCTCATCCATTCTGAAAAACAGGTTCTTCACCAGAATATGATTTTTTACGTTTAATGTCTAATAAACAAATTTTCTGCAATTTTCTTTATTAATTCTATTTAATGTACTTAAATGTTTAACATTTTAAATAAAAAATGATCCACAAATATATTGAAATAGATTCTTTGTAGTTCATTTTAATAAAATGTTATTAACATTGATTAGTAACGATTTTATAAATTACGGACTTCTTTGCTGCGTGAAAATTCACGATTATTCTTAACATAATTGAAATGGTGAAAATTTATGTTTTTAAAATGTTTCTTCTCAAGCAAGAACATTAACTTTCATGCCACCTGGATAACAGTTTCTTTGCCAGCATATGGAGTTTTACTAGGGTGGTCCAAAAAATACTTTTCGAGCTACAGGGCAAAACACACCCCCAACCCCAAAAAGTTTCCATTTCCGGAGAAAGAACACGTGCCATCGGGAAACTCATGTTCCAGGGTATCATCGAAACGTGCCCAGTTTTTTAGGAATTTAAGAAGAGTATCTACGAAATAACACTATTCTAATAACTTTGATTTCCATACCACCCCCACCCTCCCCACAGCGCCTCAAATATGACCCAAAAATAAAAAAACTACATTTTTACGTCTTAATTATTGTTACTTTTTAGCAATTTCCGTCGTCTTTTTCATACTTTTTTAAAACCATACAGTCCCCCTTTTTAATGTTCCGTATACCCCCCCCCCCCTAACTAACGCCTTTAGGGAGACCTTCGTCCTCGACTACGTATCACCGTAATTCAAGTACTATATTTACAGGGATGAAGGAAAAATTTCAGGGTTGTGATGCATGTCAATCATTTCCACACCAAGTCGAAATTTTATCGAAACATAATCAGATGGAAGCTAAATGTGATGAAAATGAAGAATCTGTAGTAGATAAATTTTAAAATGCTCGACATTTATGAGTATTTCTAAGGTGATTTAACGAATTCTAGAAGATTAGGAAACCCATAAAGGTCTTTATTTAAAAGAATCCCTAGCATAGGTATGAGGATATTGTTAAGTATATCACGACATAATAAATTTTTTCTCATTTACGCAGGGAAAAATTTGAATTAAAAATATATATTTGAGTACCGAATATAAAGCAGTGACTGTCAGGAAATAAGATTGAATGTTAGCAGTTGAGCAATTCATTTCCTCGAAAAAGTTTTGGAACTGAATCTTGTCTTGCCACGCTATTGCACAATTCACTTTATTACGTACGATACAATATGCTATTTCCAAATCCATAACATATACACATGCAAGAGCGATGATTAAGTGAAAGAGTGAGTAGCGCAAATGTTCGAACCCTTTCCGATGAGATAGAAGGTTGCGGTCTTTTCCAATCGATTCTACAAGAGACGTTATGGGATGTGAAAAATGGTCAAAATTGCAAATTTACCCCTTCTTCACCCTCGAATCGCCAGATTGCCGGACTTTCGCCAGATTTTGTCGATTATCTCGGAAAATTATGGGTTTTCGACAAAAACACAAAAAAGTTGTGTATTTTTTAATTCTAAATAACTTTTGTCTTTTGCGTTTTTTTCCAAAAACCATTATATTTCGAGATAATCAAGAAAATGTGTTAACATGGACGGTGTACCCAGTACCTATTACAGTGCATATAGCTATTTCGATATATGCATTTGAATGTTATTATCACATTTGTCGATTATCTCAGACAATAATGGGATTTTGAAAAAAAGAGACCAAAGTTGTTCAGAATTCAAAAATACAAAACTTTGGTCCAGAATATTTTTTGAAAAAATCACTATTTTTCAAGCTACCTCGTATTTTTAGAAAAAAATTTCAAATTATATTTTGAAAAATGTTTTAGACAAAAGTTTTGCATTTTTTAATTTTCAACAACTTTTGTCTCTTATGTTTACTTCGAAAACCCATAACTTTCCGGAATAGCCATAATCCATAATATACTCCAGCAACGGCCATCGGAGAAAGATAGCGAAAAACTGCGTTCTCTTCGGACCACTGACGATGAGACTTTGAGGGGGCCGCATAGCGGCCCCCGAGAAGGCGAGTGTATAATATAAACCCAGGCGGAAATAGTACATTGTGTATCGAGGTCGTAAGGTAGGCAAAATAGCCTTACGCCCTTGATATACACTATCCTTTTTTCCGACCCTCCTTGAAAATAAGCATGAGAAGCAGATAAAGGAAGTTTGATGCACACGACCAGACAGGTTCTGGAGCGGAAAATCTTCCGGTATCTCTCATACTTCTCCCTTTCACCATTTTACCTGTTCCCTTTTCGCCTTCCATTTTCTTTTCTCTTTTGTCATTCTCCGTTATCATTTCCCTTTTCCTTTCTCCTTTTCCCTTTTCAGCCGTTCTCTTTCTCGTTTCCCCTTCCCTTTTCCTCATTCCACTTTCCCTTTTCATAATTTCCCCTTTAACATACGCGCTTCCCCTTTCTAATTCCCCTTGCATTGTCCCTTCCCCTTTCCAAATTCCCTTTCCGGTTTTTCTTTCCCGTTTTCAATTTCCCCTTTTCACTCTCCCCTTTCTAATTTTAGTTTTCCTAATTCCCCTATACCGTTTCCCCTTTCCCTTTTAACCCTTTCCAACTTCCACTTTCTTCTTTTCCCCGTTCCCTTTACCCTTTTATTTTTCTCTTTTCCCTTTTACCATTTTCGCCTTTTCCCTCCTCCTTTCCTCTTCCCCTTTTCACCCTTTCCGGTTTCCTATTTTCTCCGTTCCTTTTTCCCATTACTTTTTATTATTTCGCTTTCGCCTTTTCCCTTTCCCTTTCCATCCTTTCTTCGTTTCCTTCACTCTTTTTCCTACTTCCCCCATTAATTTTTTCTCTTGCCCTTTCCCCCTTTTCCCTATACTATTTTATCCTTTTCCCCTTTTCAATTTCGTAAATATTTTATGATGAACGGGTTCAAAGAAAAACCACTTCAATTTACATCATATGCGTCCCACTTGCGTGGTGCAGTGCATATATAGCGGGCATAAAGTTGTTTATGTAGCGGGCGTAAAGTTTCATGTTGGCCCGGCGGCGAAGGGCGCATGTGCGACGGCCACTAGGCTGGAAGTGGCCGCATTACGCCTGCTTGACGTACATGCTATGACGCGTCTTATGCAAAAAATGTATAAAACAAATGAATATTATGTATAAAAGGTGTTTCTTTAACTTTGTTTTTTTCTAAATTGAAATAAAGTAGACAAAAATTCGTTAACAACAATTGTTGTTTGTTTATTTTGGTAGCGCATAATATGCAATTTAATCTTTAAAAATAATTTCCGAAAAATGTGCACCGCGACTACGCTCAACAAATCTCATTCGGTCGGCCCAATTTTTGGTTACTTTTTGAGAACCAATGGAGAAATTTCACGAATAACGCGTTCAATGTCGGCCTCTAGCTCATCAGCTGTTAGCGGCTTGTCGGCGCTGAGGAGAGACTTAACCTAGCCCAATAAAAAAGTCCGAGGGCGTCATGTAGCAAGAGCGAGGTGGCCAACATACAGTATCCTTTTTCGATATGATTCGTCTATCGAACATCGTCTTCAATAAATCGATGGTTTTAAAGGCCGTATGACTTGTTGCGGAGGACATTATATCAACGTGAAAATAAATTGATAGACTTCTAGTGCTGAACGCAAGCTTCGGAATCTGTATTTTTCTCCGTATATGCAATAGCTGCAGTAAATGTCAGAAATGTTAATACTGATTTAACATAACGACCAAATTCATGTCAAATCAGGCAGGGTCCTACACTTGAAATCGCAGAATCCCCCGGGAGGAAATATATTGTATTTTAGAGGAAATTAAGTGATACGCATTTTGCGACTTGCAAAAAAAATTTCCTAAAGGTTATGCGAATTTCAATGCTGTGCTTTTAAAAAAAACGACTTTTTTTTCTTTAAAACTCTGTAACTTTTGACCTAATTGATATATTTATTATTTCCTTTTGTCTAATAAAACCTTGTAAGCTTGATCCTTGCTTAATAACTTTTTTATCCAGGAGAATTCTTTTTTCTTACAATAGAATTTCGTACTCTTTCCTGCAAACAATGACACATGCGAAAAAATGTTAGGATATCTTTTATAGTTTACGAGAAAAATTCGAAAATTGCATCATGAGGAAACAAAATTCTCCCGGCCTCAGAAATGGCTTGGCCCACATGATGAGTTAATAAAATTGGCAAAAATTTGAAGGTGGATTCTTTCAGAAAATTGACTTAATTTTTTCAGAAAAGCCACTGCGATTGTGTTATTTTGTTAAATTTTTTTACCTTTTTCCAATTTTCAGGCGGTTTAAAAAAATATGGTTACTATTAGAGACAAAAAGATAATAAAAAATATCTCAATTAGGTCAAAAGTTATTGAAGTTTAAAGAAAAAATACATATAACGCAAGTATTTGACATTTTGGCTTAGCATTTCTAAATTTTCATTCAAAATTTTAAAGCTCTACATATATTTTTTATAAGGTATGTGAGCCGATATAAACATAATTTATATTAAAATCAGAAAAGTTTTGTTATAAAATAATAAACTTTCTTTCATATAAATTAGTAGCAGAACGAGCCGGATTCACGCTACTATCAGAAAAATTATTAGACCAGATTTTGGATGAAAATGACAAAATACTCATTCCTACCTGCAAAGGATAATCCCTAAAATGTTTAGGCAAATAAAATTGGTCGCAACTCAACAAAAAAAAAATCCCTCGCACCCTACAGTTCAAAATAGTATCTGATAAAATGTTGCACGTGTAACATTTTATGTTAGTATCACATTATTATTTTACTTTATACTGCTGTAAATAATTATGCTATGCACATGCAGAGAGGAAGAAAAACGATAAAGTAAGAAATAAGTCTAAATAAAGAAGATTTTTTTTGGGAAGCGAACCAAAGAGGCTGAGAGCGAAGACAGATTTGTCACGTTAGGATCGAATGAACCTTAAACCTGTTCTAACTGTAGGGCGACATTTGAGGAAGCAAATTGTTCACGGGATGAGAAGCAGGTGTGATACAAGGCCTTGGCCACCAACTTTGTGCTCTCGGCAGGTAACTCGATCAGAATATATATATATTCTATATTCAGGGCGATTAAAAAAATAATTTTCAGCATTTTCACAAGACCCAAAAAATTATAGTTCATTCATCAAAGACATTTGATTCCAGCTAATTAGAAGCATACTTGAGGCACCTTTGACAGAGGGAGCATGATTTGGAAAATGCTACTTAAATTGGTATCCACAAGGCGATTCCCTATTCGAATCCGACGACCAAATTGCTCTGTCAACAGTCGAGCAAAGAAAACCCTGCAGCAAATCTGGAACTCGTTAGAAAAAGACCATGGGGGTTCGTAAATCTGTTAGGAATTGCTGTTTCGATACCCCTAAATCTAAACTCTACAGACTAAACACGATTTTCTACCTAATAAGCAACTTAACAGCTTGAGAAACACGTGTCAAAAATCTGGTCCAAATTTTTCTGCTATTTACAAAATACATAAAAATTTCAAAATATAACAGTCTTCAGTTAACTATTGATTTTAAGATCTAACAAATGTAGCCTTTTGACAAAACATAAGTGCAAGTTTTTCCTCCCTAAAGATTTTTTCATAAACATTGACAATGAATTCGTACAATCTGCGTCATTTACTTGTCTCAATATTATCATCACCGTCCAAAACATTAGTATCTTGTACGTATTTTGTTTTTATAACTCTATACATCAGTATCATCTGTCCACAAACTTCGATGAAGACCTTCTACGGCGGAAAAATTCTTAAAAATGAAAACACGCTGTTGCTGAATGCGGACTCCAGTCTGCACTAATTTTTAACGTGAAAGAAACCTAATTTAAGTTCAGAGTACAAATCAAACTTCTGGGCGTAATTGTGCACATACAAATTAGAATTTCAAATTAAAATCTTAATTTTATTATTTTTTTATAAAGAAAGTTAATAAATAATATTTAGAAATGAATTTCCTGAAAAGGCAGGATTTGTCCGACTTTCGGGCTGCCTCAAGCTTGTTTTCTTTTAAATATGTTCGAGATTAAGTGGCATGAAAAGACCCAAAATGCTGAGACCCGATCAACCCCCATTTTTTGATAAACCTACTAAAGGAAATAAAAGACTCACCACCACCAACTGAAATCCAATCACGCAGATGGCAAAGCAACTCATCAACAGCTGCTGCAGGGCTACTGAACATCTCGTCCAATTTTCGCGTGTTCCCTCTAAATGAAGTTCTTCACTTTTTATGCATCTCATCGCATATCGCATGATTGTCAAGTGGAAAAAGAGTTTTAATGATTAATTTTAAATACCTCCATTCAAAGGAAACTTGTTTGGTCTCAGAAATAAAATTTTAAGACAGGGTTAGTTAGCTATGTTTCTATATTATGTTAACAAGCTGATTCGCTTTTTATTTATTATTACATAAATAAGAATGTGAGCATTGAATTTATTTTTGATTCTTTTTACCTCAGGACGTTCTCAAGGCCAAGGGTGATAAATTGCCAAGGAACAGAAACTATCTATGGATTTATTACCATCCGCAATAAGGCCGTTTCCTATGAATTATAAATGATATTCTATGGCTGATGAATAGAGAAAAGTTATTAAAAATAGTGCCAGAAAATAAACTGTTAAAACTTTCAAAGAAAATTTAAAAGTATTTCATTTAATTTTCTTATTGATTGGAATAAAGTGAAATATGCAATTTAGAGATGATGTATCGAAATTAGTAGTTGAGAATTTTAATTCAAAGTTGTTTATAACTAGTTTTATAAAAGACCCCACACCAAAGTTACATATATAAAATTAATTTTTGTCAAATAATAATTTTTTTGTATTTTCAAACTTGCAGAGAAATAATTCGAACAAAAATTATAAGACAAATGGACAATTACAATTGCAAGCGGCTCGTCGCTTCGCTCGCAAATTTGAGCGCGATAATGTATTTACCTCGCGCTACGCGCTCGCCCATTCTATTTTCCCTACATTTGTGCGCAGGTCTTTTTAAATGAAATGTTAACAAACCAACAACTGTAAGTTGGTGATTGGGAATTTTCTTTGATTAAGCTACTACGTGGTTTATAAAGACATTCTCATCACGTATCTCGTGCTTCGCACTTTATTTAGTCTAACATGTGAATTTTTCTACACTATGTGCAACATTATTGTATCAAATGTATCTTATATTAATTTCTGTACCTCGGACTGGTGCTGCTTATTCAGATATTGCAAAATAATGTACAAATTTTCTTTTTACAGCTATTAACATAACAAATCTATTATTTCGATAATTTTATATTATTATAATTCATAATATGTATTTGGATTGAAACATGCGTATCTTCATTATTTTAATGCAATTTGTCTCGTTTCGCCACACATTTAATTTGTACATTATCAATTTTATATTTCCCAGACGGAAAAGTTATATATAGATTATATATATTGTGAAGTTTTAAATATAATATTCATTTATTTTATTAAAAAAATGTATAAAACAAATAAATATTATATACATATAATACTTCCCACTATATATAAACTATATATAATATTTATGTCTGGGTTTTTACTATTTAAACCAAAAATACGCTTCCTAGCCTAAAGTGGCACGAAGCAAATTTGTAGATATTATTTAGGCGACAAATTTTATAGTTAAAATGTTATTGTAGCTTGTGTCTTTTTCCAAAAAGTTAATTTTTTCATTTTTAATGCATTCTTTCAACACAATTTTATTACAAGTTTGTAGATCTTTTTTGAGGTCACAATTTTTGTCATTTATGTGTTTTCGTACATTGCATCATTTTTCCAAAGAGCTGATTTTTGTTATTGCCAATGTTATTTTTCACGAATAAAAGAAAAACAGCGCTTTCTATAAAAAAAAGCGATTATTATTATTATTATTATTAATTAATTATTAATTATTAATAATTAAATAATAAATTAATTAGTTATTAATACTATTAATAATGATTAATTAATCAATTATTATTAATTAATATTATTTGGTTGGATAAATGTTGTCTTTTTATTTTTTTCGTAGCTTGAATCGTTTGTCTGAAAATTTAATTGTTCTCTTTTTAATGTTGCTTTTTACGGATTATGCAAAAACTTCGAGTCTCACCAAAAACGACAAAAATTGATTAATAATAAATTTGTAGATATTTTTTGGGTACAAAATTTTTATCTTTTCATCTTTGAAACTTTCACTTTGAAAGTTTCGAAATCCGAAATTTATGATTAATGAAATGTAAACGAAACTTATGAAATTTATAAAAATTTAAACGAAACTTATTAACTTCATAGAAATTTAACTTCCAGAGTTATTTTGGCACTTTAGAGAATATGTTTAGGGTTCTTAACGGATATGAATTTGATTTGATTGTTCGGTTACATATTAATTATATACGTGCATAACTATATTAATATACTACATATTTCAGTAAAAAAATCTACCTAAGACATTGTAGACAAGTCGAAGCCAAAGAATAAGGTTCTTGATTTCAAAAAATTGAATTTTTTATAATATAAATAATGCACATGCATATATATATATATCATTAAACTATTTGTCATAAGGACAACCGCAGGATTTCGCCGGGATCGTGTGCTAATCTGAAAATTTGCACCCGATCCCAGCTAAATCGAGGTAAAATTTCAGCCATAATCACGTCTCACTACCGTGAGATAGGTGGTTACAGTCTGTGACGAAATCAATACGGCGATCCGGCAAAAGTCTCGTGCA
>JAAAKG020137991.1:0-12758 GCA_010014905.2 Druon quercuslanigerum
AAATCAATTTCATAAATTTTTTAAACTTGGGAATTTGCTTGTGTTGGGTATTTTACAGTATCAGATATTTTATAATTCGGTAATTTTAAATTTTATGATGTTAAAAACTATTCGGCAATTTTATTATTCGTGAATTATTTAATTTAAGTATTATCGATTTTCGCCAGAATATCATTTTGGAAATTTTACAATGACGTCAATTTTATTTTTCGAAATATTTCAGTCGAACTTAGGATTCATTATAATATCGGTAATTTTATTTCAGAAATGTTATTACATGTGAAATTTCAAAATTAGGTAATAAAAGTAAACTGTGGAGAATCTTTCAAATTGCGAATTTTATATTTTTGATGATTTTCGAATTCAGAAAATTCTTTTCAGAAATCTAAAAAAAAAGACTTTAAATCCATTTAAATATTTTTAAATATTTTTTAAAAAATCGACAACTTGAAACCTTAATAAAGCTTTAACATTTTTTTTTATCTGCAGAAATCTGCGTTATTTTTTAATTATTCAGAATTTTTTTAATGCTGATAAATGAAAATAATGATAAAATAACAAATTTAGCTAAATAGGTGCCCTGCGACTACATAAAACGATAATTTTGTTACGATTTGTTATTTATTCTAAAATTTATTACTTTTTTTAAAAAGACATTTTTTGTCAGAAATTCAATTGTTTTGTAAAAATTCGTCTTTTGGTTAAAAAATTTAACTTTTCTCGTAGAAAATTTACTTTTTTAAATAAAAAATATTTTTTCTGAAAATTTTTCATTTTGATTTAAAAAATCATATTTTTTCTTAGAAATATTGCATCTTTCTTGGATTTAAATGCAACTGTTCTGTTGAACTATTTCCTTGAAAATGGTCCTAATTTTAAATTCGTATTTTCGTTTTGAAAAGTCAATTGAAATATTTTTTTGAAAATTTGTCTTTTTGATTTAAAAGTTCACCTGTTTTAGTATAATTTCCCATTTTCTTTGACAAAAATAAAACCGTTTAGTAGAAAATTTAACAAAGTTGTTAAAAAATGAAATTTTTTGATTGAACATTCTAATATTTAATAGAAAATTAACTTATTACTCTTTTTTGAAGGATCATTTCTACAATTTATATTTTCTAGAAGAAATTGAACCCTTTTTTTAATTAAAATGCAAATTTTCGTTTGAAAATTTAACTTTTTCCGAATTGTTGTCTTTTTGATATTAATATTTATCAGTTTTAGCGAAAAATGCATCTTTTTAGGATAAAAATGCAATTTATTGGTTGAAAATGAAAATTGAATTATTTCAAAGAAAATGTACTATTTATTTAAATTTAATATTTGACAGTTAAATGCATAAATAAAATCCTTCCCGGATTGAATTCCATTATTTAAAAAAACTGTTTCCTTTTTAATGAAAAATTCATCTATATTAAAAACTAATTTTTTATAAATCTTTCTTTTTGGTTGAAAAAATCGTCTTTTGCATTAAAAATTCAATGTTTTTCTTAGAAACGTCTTACTTGTTTAAAAATTCATATTTTAAACCTCAAAAATCGACTGGAATGTTCTTTCAATAAAAATTCAACTATTTAAAATTTTTTATTTAACACACAATTTCATCTGTTTTGAAAAATTTGTATCTGTTTTGGAAAAAAATGCAAGTCTTTGGTAGAGAATTTAACAGTTTTGTTAAAAAGTCATCTATTTAGTTGAAAATACGTCTTTTTGCATTAAAACTTCAATTTGTTTTTTTAACAATTATTTTTGGTTTGAAAATTCATATTTTGATAGCGAAAATGTATTTTTTTATTATTATTGTTGAATATTTATATTTTTAGTTGAAAATTTATATCTTTTATTGTATTTTTATCTATTTCGTAAAAAATCCTATTTTTAAGATATATCTTGATAAGTTAAAGATTCTCCTTTTTTGGTAAATAAATAATTTTCGCGGTCTGAAATTTCATTTTAGTTAGGTAAAAATGCATCAGTTTCGTAGAAATTTAATTATTTGCTGAAAAGTCACATTTTTTGTTAGAAAATTTAATTTTTGTAAAGAAAATTCATCTTTTGGCTTGAAGGTTCAACAGTTTTCGTAAACTTTTATTTCATTCTTGAGTGAACATTTTTTATTTTCTTGAAAATTCGTCCTTTTGGTTTTAAACTTTTTTTTAAAACAAATTTCATCTTTTCGATTGAACTATAAACTATGATCCTTTTTTTGGGCATTTATATTTGTAGTTTGGAAATTCGAGTATTTTTTGAAAAGCCATCTTTCATAGTAAAAAATATTTTCTTGTTGGAAATAAATTAGTGAATGTGAAAAATTAAAATTGGTATTAGACAGAACTATTTTATTCCATCTATAAAATATTCGATGTTAAAAGCATTACAAGATTCACAGAATAGTATTTAAATGTTATTTATCAAGGAAACTAAAAAATTAGTCAAGGAAAAGTCAGGAAATTTTAAAAATGACGTACTCGGACACCGTGCCTAATTGCACTAGTATTAAAAAGGAAAAAAATTCTGAAAATTAAAAATTACGTACAGCGATAGTGGGGGAGGGGGTGAAATATTTTGTTACGCTTAGTTACAGGGGGGAGGAGGAGTCTTATGGAGGGCCTAGAATCCGTTACGTAATTTAAGTACGGCCTCTAACCTACTAAGACATAAATTATTTCTTTCAATACTCTCCCCACCCTTATCATTTCAACTTTTTTATTCTTCTAACCTATCCTGTCCTATCTGATCCTATCCTCTAACATATTATCATCTCGACCACTGACACCGATCAAACCCTCTCCCACGTCCACCCCTTCCACACCTCTCACCATTCCCCTTACCATTCCTCCTCTTACTTCACTACTCCCTATACCTCTACTCCTCTATCTCTATCTCCGATCATGACCACTATGTACACGCCCTTCAATTCTTCTCGTACCCTTCGCTACTTCTTCCTTTTTATTGTCCTATTGCTCCTTCCCCTACTTTCCATTCCCTGATATCTCCTCCACTTATTTTTTCTACTTTTTTCTCCCTTCGCTTCCCCTACTTCTTTGCCCTTCTCTTGCCATTACTTTCCCTCCCGGAAAACATTTGTCACGGATGGACGAACATCGACTGAAGCTATAAGGATTTCTGCCTCAAAGAAAGAAAGTGGAGAAGAGGGAAAAGTAATGGAGAGCAATAAAGGAAAAAAGGAGTATACTCAGATGTGTGATAAAAGAAGAGAAGAAGAATAAAAGGTTTGTGGAAGAAACAGAGAAGCATTATACGGAAGAAGAGGTTTGGAGGATAGTTATTAGAGAGAGAGAAAAAAAGGAAAGGAGTCATAGAGAATTCTTAGAATTAAGAATGAAAAAAATTTTGTATTTATTTATTTGGAGAGGTAGAGAAGAAGGTTAAGAAAGGAGAAAAAGATTGTAGGGAAAGATAAAAGGACATAACAAGAGAAAAAACACTCCTGCAGCCAGGTAAGTAACCTTTATAGTGTGCTGTAAAGTGTGGAGAGGGAAAGGATGTATAGAGTTATGGGAAGGCATAACAAAAGCAGTAATAAAAAATGGGAAAAAGGTTAAAGATTATAAGGAAGTAATGGTAATGCTAATATTGTATTATTTATTTGTAAATGTATCATAGGAGTATGGCCAGTATTAGGTTATGGGGTAAGGATACGAAGACGAGAGGGAAGGACATAGTTTGAGAAGTAAAAAAAGGGAAATGAAAGGTAATAGAATCAACAAGATATGAAAAAGAAAGAAGAGAGTTTTTTAGTGCTAGAGATATAAAGGAAGGGTATGGAGTAATTTATAAAGAATTAACAAGAATTGGAGTGAAAGGACAGGAAAGATAGGTAATAGAGACAGAAAGGAAAGGATTCAAAGAGAATTTTTAAAATTAGGAATGAAAAAATATTGCATTCATTTACTGGGAGACGTAGAGAAGAAGGTAAGGAAAGGAGAAAAAAATGGTAGGGAAAGATGAAAGGACATAACAAGAGGAGAAACACTCAAGATGTGATCAACGTCAAAAGCTGGAAAGGTGCCTACTATATATAAGATTTTAAACGAAGTCGGAAATATGGAGGGAGAGAACTAAAGGTGGCATGTTTTGTGTGCAGGAGTGTATGTACAGGGTAAGGATGTATAGAGTTATGGTAATAAGCCATAGCAGAAGCGGTAGTAAAAAAATGGGAAATAATAATTATAAGGGAGTAATGGTAATGCTAATATTGTATTACTTATTTGTAAATGTTTTATAGGAGTATGGCCGGTATTAGGTTATGGGGTAAGGATGCGAGGAAAATAGAGAAGGAAATAGTGTGAGGTGTAAAAAATAGGAAATGAAAGGTAATAGAACTAACAATATGGGAAGAAGAAAGAAGTGAGTATTCTAGTGGTAGAGCTACAGGAGAAAGGAATGGAGTAAGTTATAAAGCATTAAGAAGTATTGGAGAGAAGACTGCTTCTTCTCTCCAATACTTCTTAAGCACTGTCAAAGTCTTTAGAAGAGGTATTTGAAGAGAGAAGATGTACAAAAATAGCAAATTTTCAAATGGAAAAATAATTCAGGAATGGGATGTATCGGGAAAAAAACAAATGAGGGAGTTTTTTGTGGTCGAGATATAGAAGAAGGGAATGGATTAAGTTATGAAAAATTAAGAAAATTTGGAGAGAAGGTACAGGAAAAGACAATTACAAGAAAGATGGGTGATGATTGGGAAATCAGAATACTCTAAATGGTGTAAGATCATAAAACAGAAAGGAATATCGAAGTCTTTAGAAGAGGTATTTGAAGAGAGAAGATGTACAAAAAAAGCAAAATTTGAATTGGAAAAATAGTTCTGGGATGGGATGTATCGGGAAAAAAACAAATTAGGGAGTTTTTTTGTAACCGAGATATAGAAGAAGGGAATGAAGTAAGTTATAAAGAATTAAGAAAATTTGGAGAGAAGGTACAGGAAAAGACAATTACAAGAAAGATGGGTGATGATTGGGAAATCAAAATACTCTAAATGATGTAAGATCATAAAACAGAATGGAATTCCAAAGTCTTTAGTAGAGGTATTTTATGCGAGAAGCTGTACCAAAATAGTAAGATTTAAATTGGAAGAATAGTTAGGGATGGGATCTATTTGGGAAGGAGTAAAGAAGGGAGTTTTTTATTGATAGCGATATAGAAGAAGGGAATGAAGTAAGTTAAAGAGAATTAGGAAGAATTGGAAAGAAGAGACAACAAAAGACAATTAAAGAAAGATGGGTCATGATTAAGGAATCAAAATAATGTAAATGGTATGAGATCATAAATAAGGAGGGAATGTCAAAGTCTTCAGAAGAGGTATTTGAAGAGAGAAGATGTACAAAAATAGAAAGATTTCAATTGGACAAATATTTTAGGAATGGGATGTATCGGGAAAAAAAGAAATGAGGGAGCTTTTTTGTGGTCGAGATATAGAAGAAGGGAATGGAGTAATTTATAAAGAATTAAGCAAAATTGGAGAAAAGGTACAGGAAAAGAGAATTAAAAGAAAGGTGGTTGATGATTAAGGAATCAAAATACTGTAAATGATATAAGATCATAAATAAGGAAAAAATGCCAAATTCTTTAGAAGAGGTATTTGATGAGAGAAGATGTACCAAAATAGAAAGAATTAAATTGGAAAAACGTTAAGGGAAGGTTTCAGGTTTCAGAAAAAAAGGATAAATGAAACTGCAGAATATTTTGTTTTAATCTAAAATGAAATTGTTAATTTTCTTCCTAAAAAATATTTTATAAGAGCTAAAAAAAAACTTTTAGTTGAAAGTTCTCTTCGTTTCAGGGCTTGGATCTTTTCTCTCTAAATAGTAAAGGAAGTACTTTCGGAGGTCAGATTACAGTTTCCCTATATAAAGTCCTCACAATCGTGTAAAAACTTCGGAGGTTGTAAGAATCAGAGATACGTAAGAAGTAGAATTCGAATTCCTGGTCCGCTTGCCTTTTTCCATTTTCTTTAGTAGACTACAGCAAAACGGATCTCAGAAAGCCATTGAGTCTGGAGAGAAAAGCATCTACCTCAATTCTTCCCGGCACATCAGTGGAACCCTTGCTCTTTTTACCGTAGGCTTTCGAATGTTATGCTAAAATTTACCATCTTGAATGCGGATCGGTGAAGTCTATGATTGGTCGCTCCGTTCTGGAAAAGTTTAATGATCCAGAAACTTTTTCAGGTTTTATGATTTTATGTTGTATATACATCATTCGAGTATAAGCAGTATTTTTTAATATCGACGGCCGTTGAGAATAAGGTTCTATCTCAGAAATCAAAGCAACAAGGTTCCATCTTTATCAATAGTCAAAGAGGTACTATCTCGTCGAAAAATTCAAAAAGGTTCTATTTCGGCGGCTAATGCAAAAAGGTTCTATCTCAGTATTCCGTGCAACAAGGTTCTATCTGAGCCGTCGGAATAATAATAAAGAACCTTGTTGCACGGAACGCTGAGATAGAATCTTTCTGCATCATGCGCCGAGATAGAACCTTTTTGCATTAGCCGCCGAAATAGAACCTTTTTGAATTGGCCGACGAGATAGTATCTTTTTGAATTTTGATAAAGATATAACCTTGTTTCTTTGATTGCTGAGATTTTCAGCCAAAAAATAATAATTTTTAACTGAAAATGAAGTAAACTTTTATTAAAAAGTTTCAAGAATTTTCAACTAATATTTGTATCAAAGATAAAAAAGTTATGTTTTTACTTGAAAAATCTTGTTTTTCTAGAATATAATAAATTTTAAATTTGTTAGTTTTTTTTTTCTTATTTTTTTTTTGCTTTTTTTAAACATTTTCCTCCTTCAGTATTTTTTTATAGTACCATTTTATCTTAATACCTACTTATGGAGATTTTTTTGCTATTTTTTTTTTAGAAAAAT
Organism: Druon quercuslanigerum; assembly: GCA_010014905.2. Taxonomy (NCBI): domain Eukaryota; kingdom Metazoa; phylum Arthropoda; class Insecta; order Hymenoptera; family Cynipidae; genus Druon; species Druon quercuslanigerum. The sequence continues at coordinate 6,895 of JAAAKG020137991.1, forward strand.
AGATTGCCTCAATTTCTCTCTTATTCTGTGAATTTTAAAAGCTAAATTGTTTAAAATAAACATTTTATTTATTGGTTGAAAAAAATTGTTGTTTTTATCTTATTTATCTTAAACTTTGTTTATGGGCAATGTTTCTATTTTTGTGCAAAAATTATATTTTTACTGTTCTTTCCCTACTCACCCTGTATTTTTCTCTCTAACAACCCCCCCCCCCCCCCCCCCCCCCCCCCCCCCCCCCCCCCCCCCCCCCCACCTCCCCCCTTTCTCCTCGACTCCCCTCTCTCGTCACTTCCACAAGTAACACTCCCCTTTCTCCTTTCTTCCTTTATTTCTCATTACTTCCTTTACTTACCCTTCCCTAATTTTCCTTCATTTCCCCTGAATTTCTTTACTTTTGACTCGCTTTATTTCCCCTACTTCCCCTCTGCTAATTCCCTCTAACTTGGTCTCTTCTCATTATTCATAATTTACATTCCCTTACTTCTTATTACGTTCCCTTTATTCCTTTTAAATTCATGTACTTTCTTTTATCTGATTTCCCCTTGCTTCCTCTAATTTCCTTACTTTCGCTCCGTTCATTTCCCCTCGCCTCATCTACTTCCCTTCTCTTATTTTTCTTCTTTTATTTCCGTCTCTGTACTGACTTTCGGTTCCCTTATTTCACCTTTCTTTATCAACTTCTCCTTCCCTTATTTTCCCTTTCTTCACCTACTTCCCAATCCCTCATTTTTCTTTTCTTTAACTACTTCCCTTCCATTTACTTTCCATCGCTTATCCTACTACTTTTCCCCTTATTTCTCCGAACTTTACATTTTTCCCCTCCCTTTATTTTCATACTCTTATCCAGCTTCACATTCTTAAATTTTCCCGTACTTTCCTTGCTTCGCCTTTCTTTACTTAATATCACTTCACTAAGTTCACCTCCCCTAATTTTTCCTTCTTTACCTACTAACCTCTACTCACTTGCTCTCACGTATCACAGTTCTGCACGCCATATTTCCCCTCACCTTTCCTTTTTCCTCTCATAATTTTTCCTCGCTAACTCTCTTAATTTCGCCTTACTTCCACTCACTTCCCATACTTCCCCTTTCTTGTAATTTCTCTCAACTACTTCCCTTACCCTCAATTTCCCTCGCCTTCACTACTATCTCTCCCCATTTATTTTCCTCACTTCCTCACCTCTCACTTCCACTACTTCCCCGCCCGTCAGTTCCCTTCCCCTCACTTTCCATTCAACGAATGTCTTTTATTTAAAATAAATCTGTTATATCAACAGAGGATGGTACTTTACCGACAGTAGATAACCCTTCTGAACCGTGACCGCAGAAGATCTACAATATCGATCAAGTTAAGAATCTTCAATTACAGAAAATTCTTAGCGTATTGATTACAAAAGATGGAAACTATTTTTTTCAAAATTAAAATTAAATTTTTTCTCGAAAAAAAGATCCTTCTCTTTTGGCTTCACTGCAACACGAACCAAACAACTTCGGATTTCCGATCAGGTGCTTTTCCATTAAGCTATTAGAGAGATCAGAATAAGAACATTAACACTAGAAAAAAACGATAATTTTTAACAATTTTGTAACAATTGTACAAGTAATTTTTTTAAATAAATCTTTTAAATTATCACTGAATAGTAATTTATCGACAGTAGATATCCCTTCACGACAATAGAGACAGAAAATCTACAATATCGATCAAGTTAAGAATCTTCAAGAACATAAAATGCTTAACGTATCAATCAGACTAGATGTAAAATAATTTTTGAAATTTAAAATTAAATTATCTTTCAGTATTTCTCCTGCTTTTGGTTTCCCATATAAAACTTCCTTTATATACAGTGCTTCGCTTTAAAAAAAAATTCTCCATTTTTTTTAAATATGAACTTTAGAAGCCAAATTATTTCATTAAAAGTTTTTTTTTTTGCGCGTGACATTCTTCGAAATTAAATTCTTTCTTGATAGAAAAATCGTTCTCTTTTCGCTCCACTGGGAAAGGTACCAAAGAACTTTGGATCTCCGACCAGGTACTTTTCCATTAAGCTATTATAAAGGTCAGAATAAGAACCTTACTTCAAGAAAAAACGCTAATTTGTAGCAAGGTGTTAATGGTATTAGTAATTATTTTAAATTAATCTGTTATATCATTACTGCATGGTACTTTACCGACAGTAGATAACCCTCCGGAATCGTGGAGGCAGAAAATACACAATATCGATTAAGTTAAGAATCTTCAATTACATAAAATGTTCAACGTATTAATCATACTAGATGGAAAATAATTTTTTTTTAAATTTCAAATTAAGATTTTTCTTGAAAAATGGATTCTCTACCTTCACGCTTGTGGAGAGTTATCTACTGTCGGTAAAGTAACATAATCTGATGATATAACAGATTCATTTCAAATAATTACTGGTACCATTAACACCTTGCTAAAAATTAGCGATTTTTCTTGAATTAAGGTTCTTATTCTGATCTCTCTAATAGCTAAATGGAAAAGCACCTGTCCGGAAATCAGAAATTCTTCGGTTTGTTTCCCAGTGGAGCAAAAAGAGAAGGATCTTTTTTTCAAGACAAAATTTAATTTCAAAGAATTTCACACACAAAAAACTGAAATCTTTTTATAGAATAATTTGGCTTCTAAAGATCATATTTAAAAATAAAAATAGACAAAATTCTTTTTAAAAAAAAGTGAAGCACTATATATAAAAGGGATTTAAGATGGGGAAATACTGGAAAATATCGGTCGTAAAAAGCAACATGTTCTTCTCAAATAATGTGCTTTCATAGCAGTAAATATTTTATAGTTTCAAACCTAAGGTAAATTTGGTATTTGAAATATGCTAGTTTTATACATTTAAAAACATTAAACAAATTAGATCATTAGACCTCTTATTTATTAAAGAAAAATGTCGTTTATTATTTTCTTGAAATCTATAAGGGTGGTTTTATAAAAAAGGGGTCACTTTCCAGCGAGCAAGCCATTTTTCGTTTTATTATCCATAAGGCGATAACGATAATATCTTATCCAGCATCCAATTACAAAAAAAAAAACATCAAAAAATCACTGAGAAAAAAATAAAAATTAGATAAAGAATTGATCCATTAAATTCTGAAAACTGACAGAAAATTATCATATTTTTCAATTGAATAACCTTTACAGTGCGCTTGTTTATTTAAAACTTCTAGAAGTTTCATTAGATTTGACTTTCCTCTCAACCTTTTATCGGCCGTTAAACGGAGAACTCGCTCAAAGCTGTAACTTTTTATTTCTTCGATTCTTCGACTGCCTCTTGTATGTGCCTCTATATTTAAAAAAAAACTTTTTCCATTACCACGAAAAAGTTATTTATCGTATATTGTCAGAAATCGAAATAACATCTGCGTTTGGCTCTCAGAGATTATTGATCGAATTTGGGTAACTACCCTAATTCCTCTCGAGATTTCTTAAGATTTTGATGAATCAAGTATTCGCTGAGCGTTAGCCGAAAGCTTTTAAGGTTAAAAGTTTTATCCCGGATGGGTTGGTCATAAAATAAAGAAAGCAACTGTGCTAGTATATGTAGTTTTTTACTGTATTTTAAGTTTAGAGAAGAAGAAAATAGAAGCAAATTGGAAAGGGGCCATCCATAAACAACGTTAACAATTTAAGGGGGGGGGGGGCGCACCAAAAACTGCGGTTGGAAATAAACTTAAATAATGTTATTACGTTTCCTGATGATAAATTTTAAACTTTATAATAGCTTAGGGACCGTACTTAAATTACGTAAAATCTTAAGGGGGAGGGGTAGAGGCAATTTGTTACGAGTTACCACAGAAGGGGGGAGGGGGCACTTTAATCATGTAAGTAATTTTGTCAAATTTGTAAAAACTTTCTCCTGAAGATCATCTTTTTATTTATAAAATTTATTATTTGGTTGAACATTTGATAATTTTCTTAAACAGGCATCCTTTTCAGATGCAAATTCAACTGTTTTGTTAAAAATTCCTCTTTTTGGATAAAAAATTCAACTCCTTTGGTTTAACAATAACCCTTTGCTCAAAAATCATATTTTTTCGGTAAAGTCAATATTAAAATTCGCCAATAATAAAATTCGCAATAAATAAAATTGCCGCATTATAAAATTCCCGAGTTGGAGGATTTTTTAACAAAATTATTGAATTTTCAACAAAAATGTTGAATTTTGAAGCAAGAATCTAAATTTTTAGAAATAAAAATAAAAAATGTTAACAAAATGCATTACTGAAGAAGCTTCAATCAGAAAAATTAATTATCTATCAAGCATTTGCATTGTCAACAAAATAGTTGAATTTTAATCAACAAAAAAAAGGATTTTATAAAATAGTTATTAATATTCATTGAAATCAAATTAATTTTTTTTTTAAATAGTTGAACTATTTAATGAAAAACAGGAATTTGCAGCAAAGGAGATTAATTTTCTATCAAACAAGACAAATTTTCAAAAAAATACATTAAATTTCTACCAACAAAAAATGTCAATATTTTAAACCAAAAATACAATAGTTAAGTTTGAACATAAAAAAAATTTAAGTTTCATAAAAAAAGTAAATAAATAGTTGAAAATTTAGTAAACCTAGTTTAATTTTTAACTGCAAAATGGATTTTCAATGAAAAGCATTATTTTTCGATTGAAGAGGAATTTTTGACAATATATATATATATATATATATATATATATATATATGCATATGAATTTTTAACAATTTAGTTAAGCTTTCAACCAAATTTCATTAATTTGCTATAATAAATTGCATTAACGCATTAATTTTTAACGAATAAAAACAAATTTTTAACCAAAATAAGTCAATTAAATTTTAAGTTAAAGAATTAATTTTTTACTAGAATTTTTTTTTTTTAAAGTGAAAGTTTTTACTAAAATAGTTGAAATTTTACCCAAAACAATCAATTTTGATGCAGGACGATCAACTTTCTAACAAAAAAAGACGACTTTTAAGCAAATTCCTGAAATTTTTAACCAAAGATTTGCATTTTCAACAAAATAATTCAGTTTTGAACCAAACGGATACATTTTTAAATAAGAATATTAATTCCCTGCAAGAAAAAACTAACTTGGTAAAAGATTTATTACTTTTCAAATAATAAAAAAAAAATTCAATTAAGCAATTTTTATTGCAACCAAAAAGTTTAATCTTCAACAAAAAAAGATAAATTGACATTCGAAAAAAGAATATTTTACTTTTCAGCTGAAAAAAAATTGTTATAAAAAACGATCTTTTGAAAAAAAGAGTTTAATTTTTAACGAACTTAATGAATTATTAAACAGGAAAATTAGGTTTTCACCAGCAACGAAATTTTTTTAAATTAATACCATGGATTTCTTTTCTTACGTTTAATTATCATTTATCTATGTAAGATTTTTCAAATTATGTGCATTTCTTTGTGTGACAAAATTAATTATTTTCTTGACGCAAATTAACTATAATTACCTGTCTTACAAGTGGATTGCTCTGGACCATAATTGGATTACTTCGAAATAATGAAATTGCTCTCTGTCACTTAAAGTAAATACTGGAAATAATTACTAATGTATTACTCCTGATTAGATCGAACTTGTTCTAGATATCTTGTGTATTATTTCAAATTAGAAATGGCTTACTATGTGTAACAGGTGGATTATCTAAAATAGACGACATTATTTGAATTACTTTAGATTACAAGTGGATTACTGCTAACGCTAACCCACGTACCCTTACTGTTTCCAGATCCACACCTTCTTCGTCAAAAAGAGCTATTCTTAAACACTTGTCCATAAATAATATAAATAGCCATGAAAACATAACGCATCCTTGTCTAACGCCTTGTATAATATCGAACCAGTC
>JAAAKG020137993.1:0-12757 GCA_010014905.2 Druon quercuslanigerum
GAAATTAATGCAAACAAACCAAAACTTTATTTGAACCAAACAAACATTTGTTTGATCCCATATTACAGAAATAATTTGTTTCATTCAAACAAAATTTGTTTGATTTAAATAAATATTTTTCTCAGTGAACATTTATGAATTTCGCGAATAAATCTCGAAACTAGTGAATGGTCGTCTTTTTTCGACGGCCAGCTTAATCTTTGGAATTTCCAATAAAGGTTTGAATGTTGCTTATAGCCCTCCTGATTTAAAATTTAGCACAAATAACAGCTGAAAAAATATACTTATATATAAGGGCATTAGTATTTTAAGTTAAAATTAAAGTAGTACACTGAGAAAAATGTTTTGTTTGTCCTTATTTGTTTTATTTATTTTAATTTAAGTAAAGTTCTTGTTTACATTGAATATATACATACACACCCGCACGCACACACACATACACACACACACACACACACACACACACACATATATATATATATATAAAAGTTTTCCTGTTTTTAAGTATAAAACGATAATTATAATAGAAAAAAGACGTTATTGATTTCATAAATCATTTTTATAAAGAAAGGAGGTTAATTTTGAAAAAGACTTACTCACATTAGAAATCTTGAATCATATCCAAAGTAAAAGTCCCAAAAGTCAAGTATAAGTTACCTAAATACAGATATTGCGCGTCCAGTTTTGAATTATTATATGATTTTACAGTAAATCAGAACCTTTAGAATAATATAACACTGAAAAAATACCCACGTCATCAAATGAATCACAGGAGTCATTAATTTAGACCTTTAGAATTTAGGTTAGTTACTTAGGAACCTCCGGAAGAGCTTTATCACGCCCAGTGGCACTTTTTAGTACTACTTTGTATTGCATTTTTTGTTTGAATCAAATAACTATTTTTACGAAATTGTACTAAATAAATTATTTGTTTATATCAATATGGCAAATATTTTCTATTTCTTAAAATTAAATTAACCTTTTTTTAATTAAAGCAAAAAATCTGTTTTATTAAATTTTATGAATTCCAACAAATTTTGTTGTTTGATTCAAACAAACGTTTTTCTGAGTGTAAGAGCACGTAAAGAATAGGTTTCAGAAAAAAGGTTTAATTATACTTTTAATAAACGTAAGAATTATTGTAGATGTTATAAGTTGCCAGGAAAAGGTTGTTTATTTATGTCAAAAATGTTAAATAACCAGAAATCTTTTATGCAACAATTTTTATTTCTTCAAAAAAAAAATTTGCATTGCACAACTTGGCCTTTTTGAATGTTTCCAAAAAAAAGGCAGTTGTCGCTTGAAGAATGAAAATTGTCGGAAATGACGTATAATTTACGATTTATTAACATTTTTCTGTGAACAAATTCAATTTTCTGTCAATTATTTTACTTCCTTAATAATCCGAAAAGGTGGTTGTATATAATCTCTTCGCCAAAAAATTAAGCTATTATTTATTACCTTTGTTTTTTTTAAATTTACTGAGAAGCAATGTAGGCAAAAATACTTTTACAATAAATGAAAATTTTTAAATAATATATTTCCGGTTTTAACATACTATTCACAGAATATGTATTAAATCAATCTTCATTTTTATTATGATTCATAAACTTTGATCTAATGGACATTTTTAGAAGTTGAAATGCTACTCAATCCGAAATTTAGAAAGGGCTCTAGTGGGGCCTCGAATAGTTTTCCCTAGATCTAATGGGGCACTAGCGGGGAAAGCTAGTCGAAGCCCATCTATAACGTAACGCCGAGGTCATGGAGCCCAACCATATTTTCTGATAGGGTTCTAGTGGGTCCAGCCCGCCTACCACACCATTTAAAATAAGGTGTGTGTATGCCGGACTCCTACAGGCTACTCTCACTATACTGGCAGCCAGTACTTTTAGCTATTCATCATCATACGACTTTATACCGTCTAATTCTAATTTATAATTTGAAAAATTAAAATGTCATTAAAACACTTTGGTTATTTTTAACACCCTCTACTGCTATATTCTAACGATATGAAAAAAAAGTGGTTACAAAAATAAATATTAAGTGATTGCGAGTATTTTGACTTTAAATATTAATGGTCCTGTTAAGATTTCCTAATTCTACGGACGTTCGAGAAACTTTAACTGTCAGTTTCGTAAACCGTAAGCTTCTGGTATTAAAAAAAAACTCTTATACACAATTAACCGCGTAGACTTACATACTTATTAGTCAGTCACAGCCAATCAGAATACAATATCGTCGCAAATCCACAAACGCCACGTATAAACGCAGGCGTACGCTTCACGCTGGGAGGTGAAATTTGGAACTCTGTTATCTATAGTACTAACTAGAAGAATTGATTTAACACTTGTGAGAAAGAGAGGTCAGGAGCAAATGAATAATTTTGTAGGTGTCCTTAAATTATTATCACAAACTACGAGTGTTGTGACTAAAACTTACTTATTAAATTCGCATTTAAGAAATATTTTAATTATAAAAATGGGGACAGTAATAAATAATAATTATTATAATAAAATTTAATGATAATATCAAAGCATCATAATACAAATATTTCTAAAAAGATTTATTTTATAAGATGTATATTTTTTGGAACATGTATTTTGCGACTGCCACTTTAAGTCCTAGTCATTTTCCACTTTTTCTTTGAATAATAACTTGATTCTAATATTATCCGAGTAAGGTATTATAATTATATCAAAGCACAATTTAATAAAGTTTTAAAATTTGGGATGACTTCGTTTAGAAATCATAAATAAAAAAGTGCGCAAAATGTTGTGTTACGCACCTATCCAAAGCGACAAATTCAAAATGAGAAATTGTTAAATAATATTTACACGGAAGGAAGTTTCTCTTACATTTAAGGTTTGAGAGGATTCTCATTCGTCACAAAAGGAATCTTTTCGCAGAAAATATTATCCTTTTGCGACAAACTTTATGTAATCTTGTAGTTAAATAATTCCGTTTGTGTGAGAACGACTTTAACGCCGTCTCAACAAAAAACAGGCAATAGGACGATGCTTTTGTGTCAAGACAAACTTTTTCTCTGAGTGATTTCTAAAAAATATTTTCGGCGGTTTGAAAATTGTGTTATTTTTTAAAAATCTCATAGTCTAAAATGGTACAATTCTTGGCAGTTACTCATGAAATATGTCAATATAAAGAAATTTCTTTTATTTGTCTTGTCACTACTTAAAGCTATTTCATTTCTTTTTGAAAATTAGATCTACAAATGGAGCGTGTGGCAGCAAAAACATGTAAAAGATTTAATGAAACTCTAGAAATATCAGTAAATAAAATTTTAAACAAATTAATTTTTCCGAGAAGATAGCTCGTCAAAAATTGACTTCTGTCGAAATCGTGCCAGTCTGTTGACTACGTGCTGGTGTACGAGTGCACAACGGTGGCGCCTAACGGCACTTTTCCATCGCGTCAATCGGCTAGTCAGTGTGCAATCAGATGTGAAAAAGTGTAAAAATTATTATTATTTTTACAACATTAAGCCGTTTCCCTTTCGGGGTAGGCGTGACTAACTCGGTAGGGGAGTGGTGTGAGGAAGGGGTTATACATTTTTTTAGATTGATCTAGAATTCCCGTGTTATTTATTTAAATAACACGTTCATTTCGCGACACTGCTCCGACCCCGGTTGCTGATCAATCTCTCTAGCAATCACCCCAAGTGAAGATCCTCACAAAGTCGTTATGTGAAGTTCCCCACTTGGGTTCATTAGTATCCAAGGTCTTTTGTTTCAGGCGTTATTCACTCTACTGACACTCTTCTTATTACCTATTTTCCGCCATACTTTTCTGTCCTAGCATACTTCTCTAGCTTCTTTAACGTCCATGCATTTTTCCATGCAGGCTCTCGCGTTTCTATGGCTTCTTATGTCCCTTCTAACTAGGGTCTCGTTCACACATTCTAACCATTCTTTCCGCGGTCTGCCTCTGGGCACGCCGCCATTTACTTTACCTTGATATACTTGTTTGGTTAGTCGTCCATCCTTCATTCTCTCAACATGCCGGAACCATCTTAACCGATTACTTTCCCATGTGTCAACTAGCGTTTCTTCCGCACCACATTTTTTAAGGATTATCTCGTTACGGACTTTGCCCATCAGAGTTTTCCCGCATATGATGCGCAGGAATTTAATGTCGAATAATTTATAAAATAATGAAAGTTTGAAATATTTCAGTTCCGAAAATGGGCTTTTTGCGTAAAAAATTCTTTAAAAATCTAATGCATATTTTGTTAAAAGAATTTGTTCGAAATCTCAATTTTAATATAGTAAATTAAAACTATTGATGATTCAGAACCAGATATCTGATTCTGCACTTGGCTCCCGTCTTCTTCTTATTTTTTTTAATTTCCTTACCTCTTACCTTTTCTTTAAAACTTTTTCTGACCGAAATTCTTTTCCTGAAAGTTTTTAAAAACAATAAAATAATAAAATGCTTATTTAAAAAAAGGAAAGGCATCATTTAAATTCCAACCTAAAATCTTAAATTTGTACGGGGGACTCGGCTTTAAACTTCAGCCCTGACAATGTTGACGTCCCTAACGATTCACATTTTATCTTACTTTTTTGTAATTTCTCTGATAATAAAAGTGAAAATCTCTAAAAAATTCTGCAATCTATACTTTTTTAAAGTGATTCATTAATATCACACGAAAATAAACTTTATGTCATTCATTAAATAAAAATTTACATTACTTTGCGTTATTTTATGATATACTGTTATAAGAATAATACAATTGTTATATTAATTATTACATATCAGATTTTTCACTTTTTGACCTGAGATTTTACACAACTCTTTGGTAATAATAATTATAGTGCATGCAGTAATGTGCCTTATTTACGAAACTAATTGGATAAATTTTTAATGAACAAATTTTCTCCGCGTGGAGACTTTTTAAAAAAGTTTTGAGTTATAATTTGAAAATTACATATTCTTTTAGTTCATTAGTTTTTTCTTAATTTTCGTCGTTTTTCCAAAAATGTAATTTTTACATTCTCCTTTATGAGAGTGTAGTGTAATCGACCAATTTTTTGATATCTGGTCTTTAACGGATCTTTACGTTTCGGCACTCACAGAGTCCAAAAATCATAAAATTTTGTGGGTGGCTGTCTCTCTGTATGTCTGCATGTATGGTTACCTGAATATTGTATCCTTGATAACTTTTGAAAGATTTGTCTCATCAAGTCAGTCTTTGCATTTTTTGTGAAATTTTCTTATGGATGGGGAGAAGACTTAAAAATTATCCAAATGAATTTTTTAATTCCAATAAAAATTAGGAAAATTATATAATTTTGAAAATTTTGTCAATATTCAGAAAAAATTTTTTGATAGATTGGGAAATTTCATTTAAATTTTTCACTAGGTGTCAGATATATTTAGAAACTATTTTAGTTTAATTATAAATATTTTAAATTAAAAAAAAAGGAATCAAAATCAATACAAATTTCTACACATATAAAATATGTTTATTTCGAAACTATTTTTATGAATTTTGTTATACAGAAAAGAATGAAAAAAGTTGGATCATTTTCATAAATATGCAATTTTTGTTTGCAGGATAGCCGAAAAATAGGAACAGTTAATATCACAAGATAAAAAACTTTATATCATTCATTTAATAAAAATTTACATTACTTTGCGTTATTTTATGATATACTCTTGTGAAATTGTGAGATTTTAGATAACTGTTTCATAATATTCATAATTCTGTTTTGTACTAAATCCTGAAATAATTGTAAAATTTGTCTAAATGCAGTAATGTCCTCCATTTACCTAACTAATTGGGGAAATTTTATTGATCAAAATTTTCTCCGTTTAAATATTTATCAACTAGTAGAAAGGGTCTAGACGCGGCCCTAGTAATCGTCGGGTACTCTCGTTAGGGACTGCTCAGAAGATCTAGCTAGAACCTGGCTAAAACAGCGTTACTGCGAGCGCTGCCTGCAATTACTTGCTTGGCTCCGCCTACCTACACATAGTCAATAGATTTTTATTTTCATTTTGTGCGATCCCAATTAACATAAAACATATACCTAAAACATTCTAATCGAGTACAAGACAAATTGAAGCCTAAAAAGTGCAAAGTTTAAAAGAAAAAAATCGTTTCTTTAAACAGATGGATTTACAAGATCTTAGTCTTATTTTTATACAAAATATTTAGTTTATGTTCACATGACTGATCACAGTTCTACATATAGTCATATAGTGATTTTTATAATCGTGCTTTTGCATCTGCTTTAGGCAAAATACGTAATTGGCGTTCCATTTTAACATAGAAAATCTTATTCTATTTCATCATAGTTTCTTTAAAATTATATTCATCACGTTTCTATGGAAACTATTTTATTTAGAAATAATATTACAAATATTTTTATTTTAGTCATATTTCGAATAAAACAATGTCCATTGAAAGATAGGTGTCTCAAGTGTCGATTGTATAGTTTTTTTTATTAACACCAAATTGATTTCGATCAAACATACACTGAAAACGAAAAGTACTTGGAGTAAGAAACATTGATTGTGGGTCTGAATACGGACAATACAATATGGGTGTTAGTAATTAGGTACCGTATGCATCGATCAATCGCAGGTGTTCTTGATCTGAGAAAACATATGATTGGACGGAATATTACATTTTATTGATATAAAAGTATATGACATTCAATTAAGCAATACTGATTTAATTTAAGTATATATATTCTCAATTTATGGATATATGGTTTTGTGACAATACAATAATTTCTTAACCCAATGAGTTGTGTATTCAGAAGAAGCACATATATGTGTGTAAGAACATAATAAAAGTTTAAATCAAATATATATTTCATTAAAATTAAGAATCGTGATTGTTAAAAATGAGCTGAATTTACCTGTTTTAAGAGAAAAGAAGGTACTCAATGAAGCGACTTTATTTTCAATCTATAATTTATAAATACTTACTACAAGTTTTCATGCACCTCATTACGTAAGTTACGTAGCGAAATTCTCTATAAAGAAACGACGTAAAGTCTTCTTTACAAACCTTTATTAAATGCGTAGTTTTTTGTTCAAAGAGCACTTTATTTCAAAAAGTATACATTTCATAAAATTTTGCAACAGTGTATTTACAAATTATAGATTGAACCATTTTTATACATTAACGATATATCTTAGTTTATACTTACGATCCAGAAATATAATAACTCACTTTTTCCAAAGCTTGGAAGATGGCAGTTTGCAATTCTGATAAATTCTGATTTGGAACGGGGATAGGTTTTTAAATTATTTTTTTCTGAGCCAGAATTAAAATTATTTTGCAAAACTCCCGTTGTTTTTTTTTCGAATTTTCCTTGCTGTAAATTTTGTAATTATATACATAATTGGGAGCGGGCGGTGGTTAACCTTCGTGTAAGTTTTCGATTCATGTTGGATGGACTCTATTTTACTCCCTGCGTTGTGAAACTAATTTTTAAATTTTTTATTGCATTTTGTGCTGTCATATGTCAGATCTGGCCCAGATCTCGGACTGGTCAGCAATCCATACCATAAAAATTTCTAAGTGTGAATCAGTCAAAGTTTTTTTAACATATTCGAAAAACTGCCAGGGTGTCCAATGTCATACAAAATAAGAAATTAGCACTATAAAAAAAAGTTTTTTGTTATTTTCTTGACAGTCTAGTCTGGCCCAGATCTGTGACTGGTCCGCAATCTATATCACAAAATTTTCTTTGTGTTAAGCAGCCCAACTTTTTAAACACTTTTCTAAAAACTGTCAGGGTGTGTAAAATTATAAAAAAATATGAAATTAACACTTATCAAAATCAATTTTGTTGTTATTTTCTTGTCAATCTAGTCTGGCCCTGATCTAGGACTGTCCAGTAATCTACAACATTAAAATTTCTAAGTGTCAAGCAACCAAATTTTTTTTACCATTTTCAAAAAACTGTCAGGGTGTCCAAAATGATACAAACTAAGAAATTAACACTACAAAAAGTCAATATTTTTTTATTTTCTTGACAGTCTAGTCTAGCTTAAATCTGGGACTGGTGAGCAACTCATAACATAAAATTTTCTAAGTCTCAATAAGCCAAATTTTTTTTTACATTTTCGAAAAATTGCCAGAATGTCTTGAATTATAAAAAATAAGAAATTAACACTTTTCAAAATCAATTTTTTTCTTATTTTTTGCCAGTCTAGTCTGGTCAAAGTTTTTTAAAAACATTTTCGAAAAACTGTTCAAAAGTTGCAGCTTTCTGTACCGTCGCTCTTCTAGATAGGTACAGCTATAGTTTTTTATGCTTTAAATGATGTAAAATAATTTTTTGTACTTAAATCCTATTTATACAATTAAAATTTAACTATAATTTGTTTAACACACCTCAAAGATTGTAAATTCACATCTAACCATTTAATTTACTGACCACTCCCAAGTAAGCTATTTAACAATAACTTATAGCTGATACAAATTTTCTCCAGGAAGAAAACAAGTTAGCTCTGTATTAAAATTATAATATTCATAGATAACTTTTTAGATATAACCTTTCCATTTATAATGAATGTTAAAATATTAAAAATGCATAACAAAAACTTGAAATTCTCATAGAAAATAGTGGAAAATTAAAAGTGAGGCTAGGTTTATGACAGGTGTCCACGTATTTTATACAGTTATATTTCGAAAACTACCAATTATTGCGACAAATTTTTTCAAATAAGCTTTTAAAAAACAAGACTAAAAACTTAGCAAATATCATATGCTGCTGAACCGGACACATTTTACCGCCTGCCAATCTTCGTAATTTCATACATCTCCTTTGAACTAATTCTTTTGTATTATTCTAAATTCGAACTAATTATAATTATTTTTATCCACATTATCATGTTAAAAAACATGCTTAAAGTGAGTTTTACATATTAGCCCCACCATGTGCAAGTAGCCCTCTCTATAGCAAAACAATACAGAGCAATCTATTGAATAAGGCAATTGTACCATTTACTTTATTATTGTTATATAACGTATTGTACACGCTGAATTCGTGTTCGAGTCGCTAGACCATTATTTTTTGTTATAAATTTTGTGACAAAGCAAATAGCAAACGCTAATTAATTGTTGAAAAATGATATAAATTTTTGCATCATTCAAATTCTTTTTTCATAAGGTTATACAAGTCCGAAACATATTCCAGTGATTATGTTAACATTTGACCACATGAAATTTGTACTAAAATGCATTTCAAGTACGAACTAATCATTGCGCGTTATTGAAAAGAATAATGCAATTTCGAGAAAGATGAACTAACACATACACGCTGTAATCGTACATTCAAAAAAATGTCTTGTTAGATTCACTAGAATTTTGGTTAAATATGCCCTTACTATTTTGTCTGTTTAGAGTATCCAAAAATCTGGTTGAATTTGTTGACACGTAGGAATGGGGAGTGCCTTACCGTCCCGACGTGACGTTAGAAAGGGGAACCCACGTGACCTACATTATTTCTTGTAAGGAATGCTATATGAAATGTTTGTTATTTTCCATCTTCAAGTTTGAATATCTTTTATTTGGTTGAGACCTAAAACTTTCGTCTGAAATATTTTTCGAAATTTCCTTTCCTAATGGAAATAAATAGAGAAAACACCATGATTTTACATATTTTTAATGGTTTTTCCAATGCTAAACAAATGTTCGCAAATTTTTACTATCGTATTCGTAATCAGCTTGTCAAAATACATCTAATTTAAGAAACGTCCGAGGTCCGGCACTTTCGGAAATACACCCAAAACTGGTATGTAACAATCGATCCCAGGTGGAAATCTACCACTTGCTTGGTACCGCGCCAGCACCACACTAGGATTTTTGGTACTGGCGTGGAACAGGTATAATACTGGATGAAAAACGACGTGGTACTGATTTAACTACCAAGTTTAACTCGGCTAGGAGTTAGCACTAGGTGCTGAGGTGGTACTGCAGCTCGTACTATGCCTGTACTGAAAGTTTGTACTGACGAGGTACTGGTATTACTACCAAAGGTAACTTGGCCGGGGGTTGACCCTTAGTACTGGGACGGTATGGAAGTTGGTACTGTGCCTGTAGTGAAAATCGGTACTGACGCGGTACTGGCATTACTACCAATGCTACCTCGGCTGGGAGTTGGCACTTGGTAATGGGGTGGTACGGCAGTTAGTACTATGCCTGTAATTACGCAGCACTGTAATTACTGCGATCGTTACCTCGACTGGGGTTTGTCGGTTGGTACTGGGGCGATAACATGAATGTTTCTATGCCTTCACCAAACGTATGTACTGCCGCGGTACTGGCGTTACTACTAAAAGTAACTCGACAGTTGAAGAACCAGTTCTGATTTTTTTGTTACTTTTAATGTATCGATGACAAGGAAAACATTACGAAAAGTATAATTCTAGACACAAAAAGTTGAGTTTCAGAAAATTGACATAACCTCCAATTCTCTCGTTGCAGTGCTTGGCCTTTAAATAACATTGTAATTTTATAACCTTGGATATATTACAAATGATTTGCCACTTACCTGTCTTCAGTGATTCTTCCAAGTTATAATTAAAGCTTATTTAATAGCCGTTTAATTTCAAGATTCAAGTCGAAACCTGACTTATTTCTTAGAGTCTCTATAGCTTAGTACTGGTTGAGTACTAAGACAGTAAGAAGCTAATTTTGGGCAGAACTCTTAAGCTGTTTTTTTAGGCAATACATAGAGATAATACTCAGTGCTGAGCCAGTACCGAACCACAGCTGGGCAAAACTCCTAAGTCGGTTGCTAACCAGCACATGGACTTAATACTGGTTCAGTACTGCGCCAGTACCGAGCTAACCTTCGACAGAACTTTCAAGCTGATTGCTTACCAACACATGGACTTAGTACTGGTTGATTATTAAACCAGTAACGAGCCAGCAATCGGCAGAACTCCGTAGTTGTTTTCTAAGCAGTACTGGTTCAGTACCAAGCCAGTACCACGCCAACACTCAGCAGAACTCCCAAGTTGCTTGCTAACCACCACATGGACTAATTACTGGTTTAGTACTGAGCCAGTACCGAGCCAACCTCGGTGGAACTCCCAATTCGGTTTCTAACCAGCAAATAAACGTAACGCTGGTTCAGTACTAAGTCAGCAACGAGCCAATCCCCGGCAGAACTCCCAAGTCGGTTGCTAACCAGCAGATGGACTCAATACTGGTTCAGTACTGAGCCAGTACCGAGCCAAACGTTGGTAGAACTCCCAAGTTGGTTGCTAGCCAGCACTTGGATGCAAAACTGGCGCGGTACCGCACCTGTATGAAGCAAGTATCATGCCGACACTTGGGAGTACTGGCATTGATTCTCGATTACAACTGGCGCAGTACTATGCCATTTCTAAGGATGGCATAAGTCCAACTTTTCCACCTGGGGTCTCTAATTCTTTGTTTACCACCTCTTTCTTAAGTAGATCAGAAAAATATTTAAGATAATTCAACATTTAATTTACAAAAGTGACTAAGAGGCCGATCTTTTATTCGCAAAACCGAAGTTATACAGTTAGTTTAAAATTTATTTTTAAAATAAATGGGTTTTATCATTAAAAGATACTTTTTATATATTTTTGATCAATAAATTTCAGCTATAACCAATTTTCACGATTATTGAGATTATTGTTTATTTCGTGAATTTTTTCTGATAATCCTTGTTATATATTTCATCATAATATATGGTTTAGTTAGAAAGCATGTTTTTTACAACCTTCTTTGAAAACAACTTGCAATGTTATCCATTCTAATTTCTCCTTTTTATTCTCACAGTTTGCAATGAAGCACAGCCTACTAAAAAGGACTCCAAAAAGAAGACCGATAACAATGGAATCAAAAAAAAGAAAACGAGGTAGTTGTCAAGCTTATTTCAATATCTTTATCTTTTCTAAATATTCGGATAAAAAATGTCCTCTGAACATAATTTTCTAAAATTTATTTCGGCCAGAGTATAAGTACTCCTTTTGTAAATGTGGATTGAAAATACGAAAAGTTTTGTTTCCTTCCTCGAACCAATTCCAAAAGTTGAAGGGTGGCAAACCAACACACAGTGGCAGGAAATCCAAAAATAAGGTTTAAAATAAGATTTAGAACGCAATTGTGCCCCGATTTTAGATTTCATGTAAAATTTAGGAATAAATTTTTATTTAAATAGTAAGATTAGATTTTTTATTTTTTTTGCTAGATAAAATTTTCCTTCTACTTCCCGTCGCTTGGATTCAATGCCCCTGCACGGAGAATATTTGCCTGTTAAATTTTACATAACTTAGTTCGGGAAACGGGGGAAATTACGGCATTTATTAAAATGTCACTTTCAGTCATGTTCAATGAAATAGGGTACTATTTGATACGAAAAAATCAATTATTTATATACATTCAATATAATTTAATTTGCGATTCAGTAAGAAATAATACAACTATATAATAAAGATTACCTTATAGTTTAGTAAAATGTGATCTCGATTACCTACCAATTGGATAAAATGAGTCAAACTGTTAGGTACAGTTTCAATCAAAGATAACAATGTCCACGGTTCTAAACATGTGAATTCCACAGCCCAGTCATGTAAAATTTCGTACGCCAGAAAAAAAAGCATTCCTGCTACAACCAAATTCTGTGGAATGTCATCCAATACAACACACATACTTACACATACACGGAAAAAAGTACATGGTAAGATGTACAATTTTGAATAGTAAAGCTGCGGTTTAATGCGTACCCACTGTGAA
>JAAAKG020137994.1:0-12756 GCA_010014905.2 Druon quercuslanigerum
AATTTTATAACCCCTTCCTCACACTACTCCCCTCCCTACCAAGTGAGTCACGCCTACCCCGAAAGGGAAACGGCTTATTGGTATAATAATCATTCTTTTTCCACAAAATCACGAAAATTTGGTACATATTCTCTCAAATTAATTACATACTTATCAAGTGTTAAGAGAAGTATTCTTTTTTTGGGGAATTTTTTAATTATGTAAATAATTTTCTGTCCCTATAAATCCTGAAAATCAGTTCCTTCTGGAATTGATAAGGCATTTAATTAATTTTAGGCGCAATATTTTTTGGTAAAGAAATTTCACAATTACCTAAACACAATTAAAATCATTTGCTCTTTTTCACAAGAAAGATGGAAAAAACTCTAGTTTTTTCGCATCTCTTACATTGTGTCGCTTATTGATCACCATCGCCGTGTCCCAAATAAATTGATTTGAAAAATATGAATCCGTGACATAATTGAAAAGTAGTGTGAAAAAAAGTTCTTAATGTTTAGAAAATTAAAATATAAGTTCTAAGATAAGAAAACATTAAATAATAAGCGGCATAGTGAAAGAGATTTTAAAAAAGGACTTTTTTCTCAATCTTCTATACCAAAAGGTGCTGTGAATGATTATTAATTTTTTTATATAAATGCTAACCGCCTTCCATAAAAAATAGCAGCCTTAACATTTATTAACTACTTTATAAATTCCAACAAATAGAAACTTTTCAAGCTTTACAGGGGAAATTTGGTTTTAACAAATAGGAATTCTTTAAATATTTGTAAAATATCATTTAAAAAAATATTATTCTTAAATTAGTTGATTATGACTATATTTTCAGAAATTAAAATTTGTCACAATACTATAAGGTGAAACAAATTGTTTATACAAATAAAAATTGCTTAAATAAATACAAAGTTGGTTAAGAAGAAAAACTAGTCTTGACAATCATGAACTGTATCATTTATCCTAAAAAATAATAACTTTTTATGATCCATAGGCGTAAAACACATATTTTTAACAACTAATTATTGTTCAAAAAATGCAAAATCAGTTAGCAAATACTCAAAACCTTGCCATTCAGTGAATAACAATTACTTTGATTTAAATTTTTTTTTTAAATTCTCCATGAACATTCCGTGAGAGGTGACTTAATTTTAATTTACAAAAAGTTAATAAGGAGCAATTCTTTTTTCTTTTGTTTCAAAAAACAAGGTTCTCACATTTAAACCCGCGTTTTAATTTCGAAAGTCCGGGGACGCGGGGTAATGTTGATCGATTGAAAAAAAAAAGAATTTCTTCCTCTGAAACGCGAACAAATTAGTGGAGGAAGAGGGCAAGGTTTGATCATCAAAAATCAAAATTCGCATTTCTACAGGTATACATTTGGACCACCCTACTGTAGCTACTTACAATAATGTACACAAATCAATATATGTTAAAACTCAACTAATTTTATTAATATTTGTCAAAATATTTTTATTCCTCATATGTTACATTAATTTGTATATTCTTTATTAAAACCTTGACATGTTTTCTGTACCAAACTTGACCGAGGGTCTACAATCTAAGTATAGGAAAATAATTCAAAGAATATTTTAGTGAGTTAAGAAATTACTACAGAGACTTACCTCGTAAATGAGAATCAGAAATTAAAAAATGGTAATTATTTATCATTATTTCCCTTTTCGCCTTTAACTTGGCCTAATAAAACACAGGATTTTTTATCTTTCGTAATATTTTAGAGAAAAATATTTCAATTCAATACTGTAAAAATGTAGTCACTTTAACGAAATTTAAAAAAACATGCTTCTTCATAATATTTCCGACACTATATTATATTTTATGATTATAGGTCAACCTTCTCTCAAATAGAAAACTTATGTGATTAGTCTTTTATAATAATCTAAATCCTTAAAATTAAATCGTCAAGATTTCAAAGCTTTTAAACCAAAGCAAAGATTTCAAAGGCTCCAGGATTCCAAATTATCCAGAGAGAATTTCAGAGGCAAAAACTGATATGCCTGAGCTAGACCTATAAAGTAGATCTGATTCCTTTTCACGGGTTGAGGCGAGAAACCATCGCATTTTGCGAAGATACCTCCCGTCCGGATCCAGCAATGGATCTCTCGAAGAAGCTTCCTTGAATCGCGTCTTCTTAATTGTGTCGTCGACGCTAGGATAAAAAGCAACTGAACAGGCTTCAAGTTAGCTTTGGGTCCAGATCTGGAACAGCATATCGGGTTAGGGTCCGAGTCCTAAAGTGGTCGAAAAACCGACGGGACTTTTCGGACCTCTCGGAATGCCGCGGACATTTCACCGCATTCAAATCGCTGCCGCTTCGCTTTCGTGACCGCATGTGGATTGACGTTGAGGGATGACACGTTCCTTGGTGAACGCATCTGAGAGCTGTCGCACCGTGAGAGTCAACCAACGTCCAGGACCGAGCTGAACGAGAAGGCAATGGAAGCAATGGAAGAATTTTTTTCGTTCAGAAATTTTCGTCCCTTGCATGTACCAATTGTGTTGGAAACGATGTTCCTTCTACGCGAAACTGCAACATATTTTATGTACAAGAAATCAGGAGCACCAGGAAATTACACTACATTTTTATAAAACAGAAAATAATCAGGCAGGAACTGAGGAGTGATAATACAGTATTAGATAACCGACATGAAGGACATTTTCCAAAAGTGTGGACAAAAATTACGTAAGATCGAAATCGCTACTTAGAGGGTTGATACAGACGTTAACTGACGATTAATTTTACTCAATAATTTAATGGATATGGAAGCTAAAATAATCTCATGTGAGACTAACCGCAAATTGGAGTTGTTTCAGCTGCGAATTGCGATAGAATATTCAATTTTCAGTGTAAAAAGTATAAAAACATTCCCCCGAGATATTCATTTTTTTTATAAAAGGTCAAAAAAGGTTGGCGTAGAACATTCAGCCAATGCCGTGAAAATTAACAGAGAATTTTGAGATTAAAATTGAATGGGTTTACAAAATTTTTGTTGGATAGCGCTTAAAAATAAAGTTTGTATGTTTTTAAACTAAAATCTTGCTTCCGAGATATGCCACGGTGATCCTCAAATAACTTAAAACCATAAGAACCTTGAATTTACATGAAATTTGTTAGGCATTGATTTAAGATGTGATACAAGTATTTTTCATAATATATTCGATAAAAGGGATTCTTAAAAACTACAAAAACCTATGCAAATTATATAGTTCTGATTTTTTAAAATAAAAATCTTATAATTTTGACTTGCTTTTTAAAAAAAACAAGCCTATCATATTTAAATTCACAAATTCAAAAAAAATGATTAAAAAAAATCTCTTCTTCAACAAAAGTTCAGTGATGTTGCTTTAATATAATAAAGCGATTATGATACGCTCATACTATATCGGAATAATTTTCAACAACAAAATTTCAATTGATACCTTTTTTGATTGAAGTTCGTTGAGGGTTGCGGTAATGGGGATTCTAAATATGAATAAAAAATGTTTGATAACAAAAATTTCAAGAATATCCTTTTAACACAAATAGTTTTTCGTTTCTTAATCATTTTGTATGCAATAAACCCGTATCCGATCAAAATATTGGTCATCTTGTCCTGTACTGCCATCTTCTACTTTAATTGGTACCATACTATTTTTTTAAACTTGTTCTCGGAAGTTGTTAAGTTGTTGGTGTTCCCAATACTAGTTATATGGTACTTTTTTGGCTTCTATGCTTCCCCACTCAAGATGGCACATTTTTAGTACATCCTATCGAGATAGAACCTTCTCATTTGGATACGTCAATATCACCAGTCACGAACGCATTTTTGTAATGCAATCATGTTGTCAAGTTGTATTCCTTATTTGCCATATGGGACAAGGCCTGGGTTTTTACGGACTGGGATCCAGTAAAGTGAATGCTGGCGGGACCTACAACTGTAAGTGGAATCCTAAACACCAGAACACAGTAAAAGATCATAGAAAAACTAACACAGAGATACCAGCTCAGTGGTTCGACCCCGAACATTTAGTATGAAGTTCGAACGCCTAATTACTTGAGCCACCAAAGAACTCGATTATTATAATTATTATAAGCAAAAAATTAGGAGGTTCATTTTTCTCTCAGGCTTGAGATAGTTATAACCCAATATGCCGAAGACACTTTATGTTAAATATGTATTTTTAAATAGTCTGCACGGGGCTATCCCGTTATATATCATCAGTCACAAGCGCATTTTTTAATGCAATCCAGTTATATTATGGGAGCAGTATGCCTCATTTGACAAAGTGGGTTAAGCCTGGTTTCCACTCCATCATTCATGAACTGCGTTGCAGTTAAGTGCATAATAAGGGGACCTACAGCGTTCCGTGCAGAAATCGCCCAATTTCGTACATATTATTGATTTGGCACCGATCGGAATTCCCGATCAGGCCCTAAACGACCAAACTCTGTGGCCCATACATGGCTTATACCGATTTTCTACGGAAACGCCATTTCCATGCGCCCACGGAATTAGTGCTGGTAATTGTTTTTTGATAGTTCAAAGAAGTTCGAATACCCAAAAAATCATAAATAAAAAAAAAATAATATTCAAAATCTAATAGAGCTGTGCTTCCAACGAGAGCTCCTTACTAAACCAAGAATGCGTCACTCGCACTCGGCATATAATTAATTGCCATTAGCTCGCAGTTCAAAATTCTAAAAAATATTATTTTTCTTGTTTATTATAAATAGTAGCATTTTTCCTAAAAATATCAATTAATTAAATGCATACTCTGTAAATAATATAAAGGATTTTTTTATTCGCAGAATATACATTTAAATCATTTTTATTTTTATCAAGATTCATTAACGATAAAATTAATATTTCTTAGCATTTCAAATTTCGCGCGAATAGCAGTTAATCAAATGCCGAGTGCGGTGCATACGTAGTTGAGTAAGGAGCCTTCGTTGAGAGCACTGCAATCGAGCCAATCACTACCTTTCTTTTTGGCTGTTTGAAACATAGTCTCTATGTCGTTAGAAAAATTTTCTACGGAAAACTCAACCATCTATTTCTAATATCACAAGTAAGAGCATATATTTACAAATGAAAAGCATAATTTGTTTTACGTATCCTTGAGAAATCCTAGGTGATTGGAAAAAAGCGATTATTGTGCCAATATATAAAAGGAAGGGAAATAAAAGCTACTGCAATAATTACAGAGGGATCAGGTTATGAAGTACCGTAAGTAAAATATACTCCAAAATAGTTATTCGTAAGGTAATGAAAATAACAGAAGTAAAGATTTGTGAAGTTCAAAATGGGTAGGTAGAAGTCAACTTTGGGAAGTCCTAAAAGAGTACGGAGTAGACGGATGTCTCTTACAAGCTACAAGTACAATATATACGGGTGGCAAAGCGAGTGTAAGGGTATATGGGAAATTAAGTGTATGGTTCGATATTATGCAAGGCGTTAGACATGGATGCGTTCTGTCTCCATGGCTATTTATATTATTTATGGACAAGTTTTTAAGAATAGCTCTTTTCGACGAAGAAGGTGTGGATCTCGAAATAGTAAGGGTACGTGGGTTACCGTTTGCAGATGATAGAGTTGTTATGGCAGAGTCTATCCAAGACTTTCAAAGAATGTTGAATAAACTAAATGCAAGCATAAAGAGCATGGGCCTCAAAATTGACGTAAATAAAACAAAAACTATGGCGTTCGAAGAAAAGAGTGAGAAAACAATATGCAACATGGTATTAAATGATGAGAGAATTGAACAGGTTGCTAAATTCATATACCTTTGTACCTTATATACCAGTACGTGAAGATAAAAGAGGAGTTAGATAGACGCATAAACGAAGGTAAGGAGGTTATTGGTAGAGCAGGCCCCCTTATCAGTAGTAAAAATATATCAAATAAGGTTAAAATGGCAATACATAATTCTATATTTGTACCAACTGTACTATAAGGCAGCATGTCATGAGATTCTTGCGCATAATATGCGGGAAAACTCTGATGGATAAAGTGAGCAACGAGATAATTCTTAAAGAACGTGGTGCGGAAAAGACGCTAGTTGACGCATGGGAAACAAATCGATTAAGATGGTTCGGGCATGTTGAGAGAATGAAGGATGAACGGCTAACGAAAAAAGTATATCAGGGTAAAGTAAACGGCAGCGTGCCCAGAGGCAGACCGCAGAAAGAATGGTTAGAATGTGTGAATTATACCCTAGTTAGAAGGACATAAGGAGCCATAGAAACACGAGAGCCTGCATATGCATGGACGTTAAAGAAGCTAGAGAAGTATGCCAGGATAGAAAAGTATAGCGAAAAATAGTTAATAAGAAGAGTGTCGGAAGTGAATGACACCTGAAACAAAAGACTTTGGATATTAATGGACTCAAGTGGGGAACCTCACATGACGAGTTTGTGAGGATCTTCACTTGAGGTGATTGCTAGAGAGATTTATCATCAACGTGGGTCGGAGCAGTGTTGCGGAATGAACGTGTTATTTCAATAAATAACACGAGAATTCTAGATCAATCTAAAAATTCCATAACGCCTTCCTCATACTACTCACTTTCCACCAAGGGAGTCACGCTTACCCCGAAAGGGAAACGGCTTAATGGTGTAATAATACTAATTATAACGTAGGCAAGTTTAAATCTATTTTTTCTATTAGCTCAACCTTACTTTCTTTACTGCACCTGGCTGTTGTGGTCATTGTTCTTGGTTCGGTTTTTTGTGGCATAGGTTTCTTTATTTGGTTTTCTAGGGCGTTTGAAATAGTTTTTAATTTTTAATCAGACTTTAAGTATATGATTTTTATTCATTATAATTGAACGAAACATTCACTTGCATATTTTTACATTCTTATCATTTATGATTGAGAAAGTATTAGAATTTTTGGAAATTTATTATAACAGTTTTTCAACGTAACTCCACGTTTCGAAAACCCCTGAATCCGAAAATCAAGGTTTTACGATGGCGTCTGTCTGTCTGCCCGGCCCTCTGTCTGTCCATAAACACGATAACTCTCGAAAAAAATAACGGATCAAGTCTGTCTTTGCCACACTTTTTTTAGGTTCTTAAAGAAAGGTAGAGTTCGTTAACCAGCCATTTTCGATGAAAATTCCAAAAGTGAGCGCATTTTGGAAAATTTTGAGACTATTTTTTTGTGGATTTAAAAATTCTATGTACGGATATTTATAGTATTAGGAAGGATGAACAATTTATCTTTATGACTTTTTTTGATAAAAGGAATAGTTATAGCATTTTCAAAAAATTTTAAGTCAATCGAAAATCAAAATTTAAAGCTAAAAAACGCACGATATAAAAAAAAACAAAAAGAATCTAAACATTGATTTTTGATAGCCCTTCAAGATAATCATAACAAACTTTTGGATTTTCTTGAAAAATCGAAAATTCAAATTTTGATTTGGGCAAAAATTGTGATACCAACAAAGATCTACAAATTCGTTTATTAATCACTTCTTGATAGGACGCGTACTTTTTATTTTATTCGTAAAAAATAAAGAGTTACCAATTTGTTATATATCACTTTTTGATAGGAGACATAGTTGTGGTTGTTACCCTAAAAATGGCATTAAAAATAAAAATGTAAGATTTTTGGAAAAACAACGAAAGGTACGAAAACTAATTGATAGAAAAAGTTATTCACCG
This sequence comes from Druon quercuslanigerum, assembly GCA_010014905.2. Lineage (NCBI taxonomy): Eukaryota > Metazoa > Arthropoda > Insecta > Hymenoptera > Cynipidae > Druon > Druon quercuslanigerum. Next base: position 7,661 of record JAAAKG020137994.1, read on the forward strand.
AAATAAAGAGATGCAAATTTTTCATTATTTATTACATTCTCATCATTTATGATTGAGAAAGTGTTAAAATAGCCATTTTCCAATTCAATATTCAATATTACGCATAAAGACATGAGATACGTTAAAAGTATATAAGAAAACTTGTATGATATTTTGCTTTATCCATAAAAAATAATATGAAAACAAAAATCCTATTCTTTGCATAACAACGCGAGATAAATAAAACTGTGTAAAAAAGGTTTGTATTATTTTTATTTATTTTAAGGTGGTTTAGAAAATATACATTTGCAAATTCAGAATATGAAGAAGTATATAAATACTGCGATCTAAAAGAGAACTTTTTGATAAAGTTTCATTCAAGCATTCTAGATGCAAGGAATAAGTATCCGAGGGCGACGCGCCAGATTTAACAGACGCGCGATTTATGCGCGCTCAAACTTACGAAATTTTTTTATGTAAAATTTGGTACAATTTGCCTTCATTTTTTCATTATTTGCTTTTTGTTTTGCCTGTTATGAAATGTAAATATGCTTCTTAACAAAATATTTTTTAATCTTACTGAAAGCCAGTCTTGATTTTACCACGAGCACAATTTCTGTACACACTTACTGGATACGGGACTAATTATCACCGTAAAATACTAAACGTAAAATACCAGCTTAATTTTTTGGCGAATAGATTATCTGTAACTACCTTATCGGATTTTTCAAGACGTAAAGCAGTTAACAGAAAAATGCATTTTTTTACAGAGTGAAGGCTTACCCTGACAATAATCCCTGTTTTGTGTACTTATCATTTTACTGTGAAAGTTATGCGCGGGAGTAGACATTCATACCGCGGAGAGGACTTTCCCTATGGCAGCTTATCCTATGCCGACTTGTCCGAATGGCCGCATGGCGCGCAAATTTTTTTGATTGATGACACGAAATTTTTATTTACCCTCACTTAGACAACCAAGAGGGTCAAAAACGCAAAAACCTAGCAGTACAAACGCCGAGTAAACGTTAGTTTATATGTCCCCAGCTGCTCGCAGCTCGCACGATATTTTAATTTGCTCCTGTCTAAGCAACCAAAAGTGTACAAACGAAACTATTGGATGCACATACAGTATAAATGACGTATAAACGTATGCACAAAGATAATCTAAAAATTTTGAAATTCGTGTGGCTGACAAGAAATTGTGATTTGCCCCTATCGTGACTATCAAGAGAGTATAAACGTAAATATTGGATGTACATCTATGCAAACGACGAACAAAAGTATGCTAACATACAATTTTTTTTAATTTTATTTCTGGTGGCAGGCTCAAAATTTGTATTTATCCCTATTTAAACAAAGAGGAGAATGGAACCGATATTTGTAAAATTTTAATTTTTGCGAGATACGTGAACCCCGAACCTCACATACAATTTATATATCAATATATATGTATTGCAACAAAAAATATTGGATATATACACAGTACATACGACGTGCAGACGTTAGCAAAAATAAAATACTAAATTCGAGCTTCAGGGGATGGGCGGCACCTTTACTGGGTTTTTTCTGCTAAAAAGTTGTTTAAGTAATATGCGATACTAGGAATAGATTTTAATAATTAAAAATAGTAAAATTAGACTATAATTAAGGCCAAGTACTAATTACTATTTTAATGTAATAAAAGATATTACAATATGATAACTATCATTTCATATCATACACCTTTATGGAAAAGGGGTAACCGAGCAGTAGAAAATAGAAAAAAGTTCAATCTTTTCTTTTACTGAAAACATATGTAGATCATTTTGGCCAACCCCCAGTAAAAATTAAGCTTTTTCACTTTCTTGGTCTCAATTTGAGGGTTATATTTTTCCAAAAAAGACCTGCGATTTTATCAGGTTTTCATTACTTTATGCCTGGATTTTAAGGATGTTTAAAAGAAAGAAACTCGTAATTGTTAAACATTCCTGGTCAGTTTTAGAGGTTTTATGTAGTCTATTGGATAAAATTTTTCTTTACATTATTCAAGATATGATAGTAGTAATAGAGAAAAAAATTGTCTTAAGCATCGTTATCAAAATCTATAATTGTAGCTGGCGTAAAAGAATTGTTGCGCTCTGCGTTGTTTAAAATTTCGAGATGCGACAAATAGATTATTTTGTTAAGGGACTTATATTTTAAGAGTTGACTACTTGCAACATACACAAACTTTCAGGACCTGTGGATATTTGCAATTAAAAAAATTTTCTTTCTTGGCCACCCTAATATGTAATTTATACTGAAATAAAAACAGTCAATCAAAATTATAATTACTTGAAAGTTTTCAGAAGCGATTTAATCATTACGAAAAATGGACAAATGGAATGGTAAAATATCAAAATGGTAAAAAGATGCATAAAACATGCATTATTATTATTCTTACCAGCTTATGTACTGTTTTTGAATTGATACAAAAGTTAGTCATGTCTGTTTAAGTCGCATCAAAATCTTTTTTTTTATTTATAATTAGATATATTTGAGTTTGATATTATTTCAGGACACAAGGCTATATCTATTTCATTGACGATTGCTCATTTTTAATTTGACATTAAAAGCCATTTCCGATAAATTTAAACACGAGGAAAGAGACCAAAGGACAAGGGACCAATGGTGGAGAATCGCGTCAGCGGAGTGATAAAATAGCACATATTATGCATACCGTGTAAGTGATACGCATGAATAATTCATTCTAATAAAATAATGCAGCCGCGATCGAAGACTATGCGGCTCCTATACGACAAAAACCTGCGGAATTGCTAATCACATACTATAACGGTATTTGGCTACAATTAAAGCACCTGAGTATTTTGATAGAAAAATCAAACACGTATAACTTTGTTTATACTAAAACAGAAAAACTAAAGTGATATAGTCCAGAAAATAATTACTCGATTGACAAATTTTATTTGGCAATCTTAGATTCAAAGATGCTTTTTTATGTATAAACTTAAATAGACAGGAAAGTTATTTAATGGAAATAATAAAATATTAATTGAACCCTAAATGATGGTTCTAATAATTAATAAAATCTTTTTGAACTCTGACATGACTTATTTCCTCATGATATTATCTTATCCATTTCCAGAGCTGAAAATAATTAACTACCGAATTATCTTATTAAATAATTCCACCATCCTAATTAGTGATATTTTCAAGCCCTGATTATTTATTTGCATCTCAATTTACAAGTCATCATGATAACCAATGATTGTAAGAATTTTACCTCTTTAGAGTCTAAGGCCTAAATTACGCAAACATCAAATTTGAATATCCAAACCTTTTCTTTGCTTATTTCTATTATATAAATTATACAAAAATATAAATTCCCCGATATGAATCGAAAAATTTCGTGGCTAACGTCCAATTATACCCGTATATTCTGAAACAAAATAGTAACCCTCCTTTGGTTACAAAAAGAGCCGCGGCAATTTTTCCTTCATTTTTATATATGTTTGAATCGATACCCATGACATATTCGGTATTCCGGGAATAATAAAAGTAATATCGTTACGTTCATGTCGCGAAATGGAAAAAATGTTTCATTGGTTGAACCGAACTTTGTTCACGAAATACGTAAACAGCGTTTTATAGCAGCAGTTGCCAAGAAAATGCCAGCGTTTTTAACGAAATATGATATTTAGCCGATAAAATTTTATGCCCGAGCGTCGTATACTCATTCCCCTTCCCTTTTCCGCTTTCATCCCTGTGGTGTCGTTTTAAATTCGACTTGGAATTGGCTTCGTCGTTGCCATCGACTGTCATTTACATTCTAAGTTAAAAGCATCGATGGTGAAACGAGTCGCTTCGCACAATGTTTTGCCTTCTGGGAGAAAAAAAGGAAGTGCTAAACGTAAATAATTTATTATTATGATAAATTCAATACAAGTTTATTATAAAAAACTTTTTCTGCAATTTATAACATGGTTCAAAATCAAAAACATGACAATATCATGTCCCTGCAATGTTACACTTTTATATTTGGAGGAATAATTTATTATAATTACAGGGTTTTATTATGCCTCTTTTTACTCACAATAACCTATGTTATTATTTTTCAGAATAAAGCTTAAGATGTAGTAGTTAAATGCACGTATTTCTTCATAATTAATTGCAGAATTATCAAATAGATCTCTTCTTTAGTTTCCAGTTATCTGTTCATAGGTATTATCACATTTTAAAAGACCATGATTTTTGATGTCCGATAACAAAACAATTTTTAATTGATATCATATCCTTAGGGTTAAATATTTACATTCAAAATGGTTAGTCGTGGAGGTTATCGAATAAACTTACTTAATCACACGTAAAGGGTGTTTTTCCCCAAAATAACAGAAGCCCTAAAAAGATCGTACAGCAATTCGGTGTCAACTGGTTATACCAAATTATTGTTAGGAGAACCATATTTTGGATGTGACTTTATAAAAGAAATCTTGATCAGAAAATGTACTTCTTACCTGTAAAACACCTGGTTGTCAGCTAGAACAAAATTTAATTTCATCAAGGAACGTTAGTTATAAGAAGAAAACTAATTGAAATTACCATTATTTTTAATTGATAAATAATTGGAAATAAGCTGAAAGTTACTTTTTTCAATACATTTTTCAACCCATAAAAAGAAACTAAATCTTAATTTACCTATATGAAAGCATTAAAAGAATAATCTAATTATTATTTAAGCATGCAAATTATATTTAATGACTTAAATAAAATATTTGCATTAGATTTTTTTTATTTAAAACTTAAAATAAGGATCTGCCTGGTCAACTCGCTTATTATTATTCTGACACTTGTTATGATTAATATGCATAAAAAAGTTTAACGTTTTTCTGAAATATACTTTAAAAAAAATTTTAATTGAATAATTACAACTTTTTGATTTTATCCCGCATTATTTTAAATCAAAGTAGCAGTTCAGTGGATTTTTTTAATGATGAAAGATACATTATCTTATTTTAATAGAGAAGGATAAAAGTCTAAAATAGATATTTAGTATTAATTTACAACCTCACATAACGACTTTGTGAGGATCTTCACTTGGGGTGATTGCTAGAGAGATTGATCAGCAACCTGGGTCGGAG
>JAAAKG020137996.1:0-12756 GCA_010014905.2 Druon quercuslanigerum
GAATTCATCCATTTATGGTCTTTTAAAAATTGATTTTCTTGACTGAAAACTTAAATATCCACTTTTGTCTCTAAATTAATAAATTTTATGTAAAAATGCAAACATTAAATTTTTCACTAAGAATTTAACTTTTTTGGTTGAAAATTCAACCACTTGCAAAAAATTTGAACTACTTTGTTAAACACTTATTTTATTCCATTAAGATTAAACTATTTTGTTGAAAATTTGTTTTATTTTGTTGATAATTAATTTTTTTAAGGTTAAACTAATTTGTTCAGCATTCATTTTATTGGTCGACGATTAAACTATTTTTGTTGAAAATTACTTTTTTTCGAAAATCAAATTTCTTGATTAAAAATTTAACTAATAAATCCATTTTTGTCTATAAATTAGTAATTTTTATTTAAAGAGACAAGAATTACACTTTTTATTAAGAATTCATTTTCAACAAATAGTTTAACATTTAACCATATATTTTATTTTTTAACAAAATAGTTCAATATTCCGAAAAAAGCTGACTTTTTAACAAAATAATATTTTCTACAATTCTAAGATTAAATTTACAATTTTCTATAAATAAGTTGACTTTTAGTCAAATGTTAATTTTCAGTAAAAAATATTTGAGTTTCAACAAATAAAAAAATTAAAAAAGTAGTAAAATTTTCAACCAAACAATGAATTTTAAACAAAGCAGTTCAACCTTCACCCAAGTAGTTGAATTTTCAATCAAGAAGATGATGTTTCTACTAAAAAGAGGAATTTACAATCTAATACATCAAATTTTAACCAAATAGTTGAAATTGAAACTTAAAACAATAATTTTTCAATTAAAAATAGAATAAAGTGAATAAAGTATAAAAATAAAATGAATGTTTTAAAAAGTAGTTTAACCTTCGACTCAAAATGGAATAGTTCAATTTGCAGTAAAAAAAAATACATTTCAACCAAATAAAACAAATTTTTAACAAAATAGGTCAATCTTAACCGAATAAAATTCATCCAAGTAGTTAAATTTTCAAACAAAAAAGGTAAATTCCTAATGAAAAATTTAATAGTTGTCTATTCAACTAAAAATTATTAATTTATAGACAAAAATGGATTAGTTATTTCAATTTTTAATCAAGAAATTTAATTTTCGAAAAAAAGTAATTTTCAACAAAAATAGTTTAATATTCAATCAATAAAATGAATGCTGAACAAATTACTTTAAACCTTCGACTCACAATAGGATATTTAAATTTTTGAAAAATTTTTGTTGAAAAACGTTTTTTCGAAAATTAAATTTCTTGATTTAGAATTGAAATAACTAATCTATTTTTGTCTATAAATTGATAATTTTTAGTTGAAGGCACAAAAATTACATTTGCTTATTAAGAATTTACCTTTTTTTGGATGAAAATTTAATTACATGGATGAAAGTTGAACCGCTTTTTGAAACTCGTTTTCTTCGGTTAAGATTTAACTATTTTGTTAAAAATTCGTTGTATTTTGTTAAAAATTATTTTTTTTATCTGAAAATTGAAATATTTCATTTTGAGTCGAAGGTTAAACTACTTTGTTAAACATTCATTTTATTCTATTTTTAATTGAAAAATTATTGTTTTTAGTTTAAAATTCAACTATTTGGTTAAAATTTGATGTATTATGTTGTAAATTCCTCTTTTTAGTAGAAACATCATCTTCTTGATTGAAAATTCAACTACTTGGTTGAAGGATGAACTGCTTTATTTAAAATTCATTCTTTGGTTGAAAATTTAACTACTTTGTTGATTTTTATATTTGTTAAAACTCAATTATTTTGTACTGAAAATTAACTTTTTGAACGAAAATTCAACTTATTTGTAGAAAGAAAATATTATTTAGTTTAAAAACAGTTTTTTTTTGAAATTTGAACTATTTTATTGAAAAGTAAACTATAAGGTTAAATAGTAAACTATTTATTTAAAAAATAACTATTTGGTACAAAGAAGTAACTTTTTTGTTTAAGAATAATATTTTCAAGTTGGAAATGCAAAATAAAATTTTAACCAAATGGTTGAATTTGTCATTAAGAAGTTTCATTTTTAACTAAAATAATGCATCTTTCACAAAAACATGATTTTTTAAAAACTAATTCGACTTTGAACCATACAGTTGAATTTTAAGCAAAAATAAAAAGAATTCTGAAATTAAAAGATAAATTAACAAGGAACAAGGTCAATTTCATAAAATATATTTTTAAAACGAAACTATATGTATTTTTAATCAAATAGATAAATTTTTAACTAAGAAAAATAAACTTTTAACCAAATTGTAAAACGTTGAACTAAAAAAACTTTTCTTACAAAAAAAAAAATTTCAAACGAACTACATGTATTTTTCAGCAAATAGTAAAATTTTCAACTGAAAAAGATAAATTTTCAACCAAATCGATAAACGCTCAACTAAAAAAACATTTTTTTAGTGGAAAATAATTCTTTTCAGTGCCAAATTTATCTATTTGCTGAAATATTGTACTATTTGGTTAAATATTTATCTTTTTTGTTTAAAAATTCATTTACTTGTTTGAAACTTGAACTACTTTGCTAATTTTTGAAAATTAATATCTTTAGTCAAAAATTGTACTATTTTATTAAAAATTCAGTTTTTATTCGATTGAAAATTAATTTTTTTATCTGAAAAATTAACTATTCCATTTTGTGTCAAAGGAGAAACTAATTTGTTAAACATTGATTTTATTGATACCAGATTAAACTATTTGGTTGAAAATCCTTCTTTTTTTTTGAAAATTAAACTTGATATATTACGATTTAAAGATTCTATTTTTAAAGAAAAATTTCTTGTTTTTAGTTAAAAATGTTTAAAACTAATTCTTTCGTTAAAAACTTAACTACTTTGCTAATTTTTTTGTTGAAATTTAATTCTTTGATCAGAAAATTTAAATGTTTAATTTTTGGTGGAAAATTCCTTGCTTTAAGTTTTAAATTTAAGTATATAGTTGAAAATTAACTTTTTAGACGAAAATTTATATTTTCCGATAGTAAAATTGAACTTGTTTATAGAAAATTGTAGATTAAATCGTAGAATTGTAGAAAATATTATTTTGTTAAAAATTGAATTATTTTGTTGAAAAGTAAAGTATATGTTTAAATATTTAACTGTTTATTTAAAAAATTAACTAATTGGTACAAAGAGGTAACTTTTTTGTTTAAGAATTATATTTTAAGCTGGAAATGCCACTGTTTTTAGTGGAAAATAATTCTTCTAATTTATCAAATTATTTATTATTATTGTTATAATTATTTAATAAATTTATCTATTTGGTGAAATATTTAACTATTTGGATAAATATTCATCTTTTTTTTTTGAAAATTCACTTACTAGGTTGAAATTTGAACTAATTTGCTAATTTTTTAAAATTAATATCTTTAGTAAAAAATTTAACTATTTTATTAAAAAATCAGTTTTTATTTGATTAAAAATTAATTTCCTTGTCTGAAAAATTAACTATTCCATTTATTGTCGAAGGTGAAACCAATTTGTTAAACATTGACTTTATTGATACCAGATTAAACTATTTTGTTGAAAATCCTTTTTTTTTGTTTAAAAACTAAGTTTTATTTGTAACGATTTAAAGATTCTATTTTTAATTAAAAATTTCTCGTTTTTAGTTAAAAATGTTTAAAATTAATTCTTTGGTTAAAAACTTAACTACTTTGTTAAATTTTTTTGTTGAAATTTAATTCCTTGACCAGAAAATTTAAATGTTCAATTTTTGGTGGAAAATTCCTTGCTTTAAATTTTTAATTCAACTGTATGACTGAAAATTAACTTTTTAGACGAAAATTTATATTTTCGGATAGAAAATTGAACTTATCTGTCGAAAATTTTAGAATGAATCGTAGAATTGCAGAAAAAAAATTTATTTAAAGATTCGACTATTTTTTCATCTTTTTTGTTCGCTTGAATTTTTTTTGGTTGTGAACTAAGTTTTTAGTTAAAAATGTAACTGCTTTTTTTAAATTAGTATTTTCAGTTTCAAAATCAAGTTTAAAATCAATTTATTACTTTGTTGAAATTTGACCTAATCTGCTAAATTTTTTACACACTGACGTCTTTGGTTACAAATTTATATATTTGCATGAAAATTGTTTTTTTATTTATTAAAAAAATAATTTTTTATGTGAAAATTTATTTATTCCTTTTTTTATTTAAAATTTATCCTATATAGGTTGAAAATTCAACTATTTAGTAGAAAGTTTAAATATTTTACTTAAAAATCGTAATTTTTTGTAGAAAATAAACCTTGTTTGTTAGGAATTAATCTAATTGTTTGAAAATGTAGCTTTCTTGGTTCAAAATGAACTTTTAAGTTGAACATTAATTTTTCTATAAAAAAATTTAAATATTACATTTTAAGTTGAAAATCGATATTTTTAAGTTGAAAATTCATCTACTTGGTTGCGAATGAAACTACTTTGTTAAAAATTCATTTTTCTGGTTAAACATTCTTGACTTTAGTTGAAAATGGTTTGTTTAAAAATTTAACTATTTTGTTTAAAATTTGTTTTTTGTTTATAAATATAACTAAATCTTTTTTTAACTGATTTTTTTTATTTTTCATGAAAATTCGTTTTTTTTGTTGTTAAAAATTATTACATATTTCAAAATTTCAATTTTTGTATAAAATAAAGATTCTTGTTTGAAAATTCATGCTTTTGGTTGAAACCTGAACTAAAATTAAATTATTTTGTTAAAAATTAATATATTTTGTATTTTTGTGTTATAAATTCGTTCTTTTAGTTGAAAATTAATTTTCTTCACTAAAAATTGAATTAATTAGTTTTTGACGCAATTTTGATATTTTTAGTTGGAAATGCAACCATTCAATTTTTATTCAGAGTTTATTTTTTCAATTAAAAATTTGTTAAATGTATATTTTTTTTGTTTAAGATTAAATTATTTTGTAATTTTTTTCAGTTGAAAATTCGTATTTTCGTGTAAAAAATTTAACTTATTTTTTAAGAAACTCAACTAGTGGTTGATAATAAACTTTTTTTTTTGAAGATTCACGTATTCTGTTAAAAATTCATAAATTTGATTAGGAATGCGTCTTTTTTGTTTGTAAATTAATCCTTTCGCTTAAAAATTCATCTTTCTCTTTAAATCTGTAATTTTTTTAATAAACCAATTTTTTTAAATTTTCAAAAATTTATCCTTTTGAGCTGGAAATTCATCTTCATGATTAAAAATGAATTTATTTTGTCAAAAATTGGTCTTCTTTTATGAAAAACTAATCTACTACTTTTGTAGAAAATTTAACTATTTTTTTGACTATTTCGACTAATTTGTTTTTTGTTGACGATTCATGCATCCTGTTGAAAAAATTGGACAATTTGACAATATTTTATAACAAAATAAAACAATGTTGTTAAAAAGTCATTTGGTTCGTGAAATATAATTAATTAACTGAAAATTTAACTGTTCTATTTTTAGTTGAAAATCTATCTTTTTGAATTGAAAATTCAACTTTATGGTTGAAAATGGAACTTTATGGTAATGCATACATTAATTTTTTAGATTAAAAATTATGTATTTTTTAAGTGAAAATTTAGGTGTTTTATTTTTAGTGGAAATTTGTCTTCCTTATTTGAAAATTTGTCTTTTTTTGGTCAAGATTAATTCTCTTCCTTTACCTATTGACTTTTTGGTTGAAAATTCGACTTTTTGGTTTTATTTTGAAAATTCTTTGATTTTTACTTAACTAATTTTTTATTTTTGTTGAACATTAATATTTAAAACCTATCAGTTTAATTTTGTAATGCTTCAAACATAGAATCTTTTATAAACGGAATAAAACAGTATTTCAGATACTAATTTAAAATTTTCAAAATTATTAATTTTAAAAAAATGCCTTTCTTACTATAAAAGAAGGCTTTTTAATAAAATACTTGAATTTTTAACTGAATCATTAAATTTTCAACATAATAGTTAAATTTAAAATTTATAAAGGTAAATCTCGAACAAAAGAGTGTTATAGTTTATATCTGCATCAAAAAAGATGATTTTTTTAATTACAAAAACGAAAAGACTTATTTACAACAAATAAAGATTTTTCACTCTAAAAATTTTTTTTATATAAATTGTTGAACCTTCAAGCCAAAAGAGCAATTTACTCAACAAAAATTAAATTTTCAAACAAAAATGATGACTTTTCAGCAAAAAATTTATTTAATAATTTATGTATTTTACAAATAAAGAAAAAGTTTCAACTAAAAATGATAAATATTTTAAAAAATTGAAAAGTTAATTTTACAATTAATTAATGAGTTTGCACAAAAAAGAATACTTTTCCACTAAACAGTTTCATTTTCAACTAAAAACACAAGCCTTTAACTAAATAAAAATTTGAACAATTTACTTTAACTTCTACCCAAGTAGTTGAATTTTAAATCAAAAGAGATTAATTTTCAACAAAATAGTTAAATTGTCAACCAAAGAGATGAATTTTAAACTAAAAATATACATCTTTAAAAAAATTATTTTATAACAAAGTGATTTAACCATATCTTCCAAACAAAATAGTTGAATACTTAAGTAAAGAAAAAGAATTTTTAAGCAAAAAGTTTCATTTTAATAAAGAAAATTATATTTCTACTAAAGCAGATGAATTTTTAAATCAAAAATATACGTTTTTAAAGAAATAGTTGAATTTTTATTTAACAAAGGTGTTCAATACAAAAAGACGAATTTTTAAATAAAAAACCATTTTTTTTTAAATTGAACTTTCATCCAGAAAAGATTTCAATTCATTTTCCATCGCCAAAATATAGATTTTAATTTTTACTTCTAAAGGATTAAATTCTCTATTAAAAAGTATAATTTTCAACAAAACGGAATTATAAATAAAAAATTATGACTTTTTAACAAAACATTTTAATTTTTGACAAAATAGTAAGATTTTTATCAAAGAACGTTAAAACTTATCTCACAGCAGATGAATTTTTAAAAATATTTAAGAAATATTTGACTTTTTGTTCATTAAAGATTTAAGTTCTTTTTTCAACACCAACATTAAATTCAAACACAAAGTAAATTTTCTACGAAATAGTACATCTTTAACAAAACAGCAGAATTTTCAACTAAAAAGTATGACTTTTCAATCAAATTGGTGAATTTTCTACGAAACAGCTGCATTTTTCATCCAAGTTGGAATTGTAAACAATAAGTTAACTTTTTACTAAATAATCAAATTTATAACAAAAAATTATAACTTTTTAGGAAATTGTTAAATTTTTAGCAAGAGTTGCATTTTTATCGAAGACAGATGAAATTTGTATTAAAATAGAGGATTTTTTAAATAAAAAACGAAATTTTTTTTAGAAATTGAACCTTCATCCAGAAAAGATTTCAATTCATGTTTCATCACAAAAATATACATTTTAATTTATACTTCTAAAGGAGTAAATTCTCTATTAAATAGTGACATTTTCAGCAAAACAGAATTATAAATAAAAAAGTATGACTTTTTAAGAAAACAATTTAATTTTTAACCAAATAATAAAACTTTTATCAAAGAAAGATAAAATTTCCCTCAAAGTAGCTGAATTTTTAATTTTTAAAAGTATTTCAGAAATATTTGACTTTTTGTTCATAAAAGTTTAAGTTCTTTTTTCAACATCAACATATTAAATTTAAACAAAAAGTACATTTTCTACGAAATAGTACATTTTCAACAAAATAGTGAAATTTTCAACTAAAAATTCTAATTTTTTAACAAATTGTTAAATTTTTAAAAAGAGTTGCATATTTATTGAAGACAGATGAAATATATACTAAAATAGAGGAATTTTTAAAAATAAAAAACGAATTTTTATTTTAAATTAAACTTTCATCCAGAAAAGATTTCAGTTAATTTTTTATAACCAAAATATACATTTTAATTTTTACTTCTAAAGGAGTAAATTCTCTATTAAATAGTAAGGTTCTCAACAAAAATTTCTCTCACAGCAGATGAATTTTTAATTTTTTAAATATTTAAGAAATAGTTGACTTTTTGTTCATTAAAGATTTAAGTTTCTTTTTTCAACATAAACATATTATATTTAAACAAAAAGTAAATTTTTCACGTAATAGTAAATTTTCAACAAAACAGCAGAATTTTTAACTAAAAAGTATGACTTTTCAATCCAATTTTTGAATTTTCTACCAAATAGCTACATTTTTCAACCAAGATAGAATTGTAAACAATAAATTAACTTCCTACTAAATATTTAAATTTATGACCAAAAATTCTAACTTTTTAACAAATTGTTCAATTTTCAACAACTTTTTAAATAAAAAACGAAATTTTTTTTAGAAATTGAACCTGCATCCAAAAAAGATTTCAGTTCATTTTTCAGCACCAAAATATACATTTGAATTTTTACTCTTTAAGGAGAAAATTCTCTATTAAAAAGTGAAATTTTTAATAAAACAGAATTATAAATAAAAAGATATCACTTTTTAATAAAACATTTTAATTTCTAAATAAATATTAACATTTTTATCAACGAAACATAAAATTTATTTCACAGCAGATAAATGTTTAAAAATATTAAAGAAATATTTGACTTCTTGTTCATAAAAGATTGAAGTTCTTTTATCAACATCAACATATTAAATTTAAACAAAAAGTACATTTTCTAGAAAACAGCAGAATTTTCAACAATAAGTTAATTTTCTACTAAATATTCAAATTTATAACCAAAAATTATAACTTTTTAAAAAATTGTCAAATTTTCAGCAAGAGTTGCATATTTATCGAAGACAGATGAAATTTGTACTAAAATAGAGGATTTTTTAAATAAAAAACAAAATTTGTTTAAAAAATTGAACAAAACATTTTTAATAAAACAAATTATAAATAAAAAGGTATGACTTTTCAATAAAATTTTTTAATTTTTAACCAAATAGTAACATTTTTATCAAAGAAAGATAAAATTTATTTCACAGCAGATGAATTTTTAAAAATATTTAAGAAATATTTCACTTCTTGTTCACAAAAGATTGAATTTCTTTTTTTAACAGAAACATATTAAATTTAAAGAAACAGTACATTTTCTTCGAAATAGTACAGTTTTAACAAAACAGCAGAAATTTCGACTAAAAAGTTTGACTTTTTAAAAAATTATTGAAATTTCTACCAAACAGCTGCATTTTTTATCCAAGATAAATTGTAAACAATAAGTTGACTTTCTACTAAATATTTAAATTTATAACAAAAAATTCTAAATTTTTAACAAATTGCTAAATTTTCAACAAGAGTTGCATTTTGGTACAAGGAAAATTCTACTAAAACAGGTGAATTTTTTAATCAAAACGACAAATTTTTAACAAAACAGTTGAATTTTTATGCAAGTAGGATGCAATGTTTCCACTAAAAAAGATAAACTTTTAAATCAGAAATTTCAGAAAATTTTTCATCAAACAAGTTTTTTAGTTGATTTTTCAGCAACAAAAAATTAATTTTAAACAAAAAGGCGATTTTCTACAAAAAAAAAACTAAATTTTTGACCTAAAGATACATTTTTTTGTAACAAAACAGTTGAATTCGCAACCAAAAATAATGTTTTTTTTTAAATTTTTAAATTTTTAACCAACTACTACAATTAATATATAAAAATATAATTTTCAGGTGGAATTTTTTGTGAATTTTCCAAAATTGCATAAATATGTACGAGATTTAACTATTTGGTGAACAATTAACTTTTTTGGTTCAAGAGTGTCAAAATTCTCCAAGTTCGTGGCGCCATCTGACTGGTATACTATAAACTAGAATTGATGTATTTTAAGTATCATTAATCAGAGGGGCCTTTATGTGTAAAAACTAAAGTTTGTTTTCTTTTCTTAAACGGACCCATAATTTTTTACAATTTATGTATTTTTGAGCGGGATTAGCTCTTTTAATAAACATAACGTGTGTGACTACCTGAATTAATTTTTTCAAAATTACTTGTACATATAATTCAATTTTTCCTGGAATTACTTTAAAAGGTAAACTGAAAAAGTAAATATACTTTTTGAAAAATGCAATTTTGAGTTAAAAATAAAGTAAAACATAAGAATAATTTATATTTTCAATGAAAATAATTCTTTCATGATTTTTTATATTCTAAACTGATTAATTAATTATTATTTGATTACATAATCTAAGTAACAGAAAGAAAAGTGCAAATTAAAAAAAAAGGAAGCATAAAATAAAAATTATTTCAACGACTAAATTTCATATTTTTTTAGTGTTTTCAATAATTTAAAAAAATTATCTGAATTCAATTTCCAAAACTATATATCAATGTGTTTGAAGTTTTTATGGAATGATTTTAAATGATTGATTTTTCAAATTTTCAGAAAAATATTGGGTAAAAATTATTTTGATGATTCAATGCAAATAACTTTTCATTGCTTTTTATATCATAAGCGTATGAACTAACTATTAAATATTGACTATAATTTTTATAATAAACATTAATTTTTTGTTCAAAATATCTCTATTATAATAATTTTTTCTAATAGTTGTACATACATTCGGTGATTCTGCTAAAATGTATATTTTTTAGAATAAGTTAATAGCTTATGATTAATTAAATTTAAACAAAGAAAAGTTTGAATTTAAAAATATATACAATATGAGAATTATTTGAATGTTTCAATGTAAATAATTTCTTAAGATTTAAATTATTTGAATTTTCAATATAAAATAATTGTTTATTGTTTTTGGCTGCTGATATTATTGAATAGTTACTAATTAATTCTGTTTAAAGTTAAATTTTCTGGAATTATTATAAAAGCAATAAAAATATTCAGAAATTAAAGTTCAAGTTACAAAAAATATATAATAATAAAATAATAATACAATAAATAATTGCTTAAGTTTTTTTTAGTTGTAAACTATTTAATTAATTTTTAGCAATAAAAGTTTATTTACTCTTTAGGAAAAAAATAAAATTCAATTGAAATTATTTTTAAAGGTGATTGATAAATTAAATATGTAGAAATGTATGTTCAAATTTAAAGAAAATATAATGCAAAAATTATTAGAATGTTTCAATGAAAATTATTGTTAATTGCTTTTTATGTTGTGAATTGATTAACGAATTAATAATTGATTCAATAAACACTTATGATTTAAAATTTAAAAAAATAAAAGATAAAAAAAATTTAAAAAAAATATATGAAGTAAAAATGATTTGAATGCTTGAATGAAAATTATAGTTTAATAGTTTTCATATTGTGAAATAATCAATTAATTATTAGATGATTAATTGATTCAATTTCTGGAATTTGCTTAAATTTTTTCTGAAATTAGTATAAAAGGTTATTAAGAAATCAAATTTTTAGAAATGAAAGTGAAATTTAAAAGAAAAATGTAGATCATAAATGATTTCAATGCCTGAATGAAAATTATAGTTTCATGCTTTTCACATTCTGAAAAGATTAATTAATTATTAGCTGATGTTTTTATCATTATTAAATTACATAAGGATTGAATTGTAATTTCTTTTAATTATAATACATAATTTTATTATTTACTTCAAGTTTATGCAATTGAATTTTGGCTATAATTTTTATAATAATCGTTTGTGAATGTTTAAAATACCTTTTTTCGAATAACATTATTTTTGTAAAGTTTTGCGATGTGAAATAAGCATTTGAATTCTGGTTTTTGAGATAATGTTCAAATATGTTTTAGTTTTTCCTGGAATTTGTTTAAAACGTTATAAATAACTCAAGTTTTCAGAAAAACGTTACTTGAATTATTCACTGAAAATAATTATAGATTTAATACTTTCACGATAATTCATTATGATAAAAGAGATGTTCACTTCTTTAGGGCTGACCTGAAACTGAGGTATCAGGTTATGTTGTTCTTATTTATACTCTCTACGATGCCTCTGATTGGACAGAGCGCCCCACCATGGAGATAGGACGCACCTGATTGGCTAATCAAGTCCGTCTTGTCCCCATGGTGGGGCGCTCTGACCAATCACAGGCATCGTAGAGAGTAGGTATAAATAAGAACAACATAACCTGATACCTTAGTTTCAAGTCAGCCCTGAAGAAGTGAACTGCAATGTTCACGTAACGTCGGCAAAATTCGTAGTTTTGCACAGGATGAGCTGATTATTTACTTATTCGCTACTTAGATTTTTAACAATATTAAATACCTTAAATATTAAATTTTAATTTTTCTCTATTGAACAACGAAAGTTATTAATGCACCTTAAGGTGATGTGATTGAATATTTAATGTAATTTGTATCATAAATAAAAAACTATTAAATAATTATTGGGGAAGGAAACTAGGAGAGAAAGGAATGGGAGATAGGAAAAGAATAAAGAGTTGGGATGTTTTAATAATGATGGAGACGTGGCTAGATAAAAAGGGATGGAAAAGAGTAAGTGGAAGATTACCAAGAGGTTACAAATAGCAAGTTCAAAATGCAAAGAGAAAGAATAAAAGGGGCAGTGCAATAGGAGGAATGGTGATGGGAGTGAGAAATGATTGTATGACAGGGAAAGATAAGAAAGAGAAGAAAGAGCAATAAGAAGGATTATTAGCGCAAAGGGATAAATAAAGTATTAGAGTGGGAAAGAGAGCATGGAAATTCGAGACAAAGCTAAGGGAGGGAAAGGGAGGGGAGTTAGCGAAAAAGTGTTTGCTGGTGGTAGAAAAGAGGAGAGATAGAATTAACGAGATGGGATGAAGAAAGGAGGGGGTTCTTGAATGCTAGAGATA
>JAAAKG020137997.1:0-12755 GCA_010014905.2 Druon quercuslanigerum
GGCCTTCCCTAGTTTTTCCCGATCAGTACCCGATCAGTAATAGGGAAAACTAGCCGGGGCCCTTCCAAACCCTGATCGCAATTTCTACATGGGTTGAAGTGAGTCGCTTGCACGTCATTCGAAATCAGGGAAGATATGATAAGAATATATGAACATTGGTTACAAACTATATTACATATCCTACATTATTAACTCATAGATATTATTGACGAAGATATCAGTAGATATTCTAACAGGTGTTCTTATTTCATAATCGGGACTGCACTTCCATATAGTTTAGAATTTCGATTGTGACTTCTATGTATAAACTATTGCAGATATTTTGTATGTATGTTTTTTTTCTTCTAATTATAGTTTTATTTTCATAATATCGGAAGACGTAATATGTTTGGTAACGTTTTTGATCAGGCTGAGAGACTATAGAATGTGGTTAATGATTATTCGAGTAGGATACTATATAGGAAAGGAGAGAGGTGGGATTTCTTATGGAACGTTGTGGAAAGGTATTTCATCTCAGCATTCCTTCCACTTTGTCTGGTGAGATCTATTTCTTAGTACCTGAACCAACTTGAAATCTATTCCAAGCTAGAGAATCCACATGAGGCTTACAACTTCGATCAAAGAGGGATTCGACTATGCCTTTAGGTCTTTTAAGATTTCCTCCTCCCCTACCTGATGGATCTCTTTTAAGCTTTGAGACAAATTTCCTTATCTCAGAGCTGCTGAAAAATTTAGTGATCTTCAGGAGTTTGAAAGAAAGGGTTTTTTCTGGGGTCTTTATTATTCAAAATGAAATGTGTGCGAAAAATTGTCTGTTTCCAGGAGTTCATTTTTTCGGTCAAAAAACTATTTTATTGAATTAAATATATCGTTTTTTGCTTGAGAAAATATTTTTTGGCAAATTGAGTAAATTTGAAATAAAAAAGATAATAGACAGAAATAGAATTCCTTTTTTTTAATATCAAAATTTGAATATCTCAGTTTTATTTGAAAGCAAGCTAAGAATCTATTTTCATTCTCCAGAAAATCCACGTAGTCGCGAAAAACTATTAATAACTTATCTTTCTTGAGTCTTGAATTATTATCCTGATCATTCTCTCAAAACATGAGCAGAGCATTAGCACTTTTTTATGTTCCTTCCACACGTCGTATTAAAGAATAATTTCAGACAGATACAAGATTTTTTCGAGAAAAGAGTTATAAAATTGTTTTTCACATACAAATATAGATACTAACAGACTTCACATTATTTATCCTATTCCCTCTCTAAATCTGCATAAGTGAAAATTTAATTTTTCTTACTTTTTAAGATTATCACTACTCGTAAAATGATGAAGTTACATTTGTTATAAAGGTTAAGAATAATTACTAATTGAATCAATGCGTTTTTACTATTTTTTTAAGAATTCAACTCTTCTGGTTAAAATATCTACTGCTTCTTTGAATATTTAATTCTTTTGTTTAAAATTGAACTATTCTTTTTTAATTCATATTTTTTTGGTCAAAAATTCACTGCTTGGTTAAAATTTTAACTATTATTTAAAAAATGTATTGTAGATGAACTCAAATGTTTTGCGATTAAATTAAAAACTTTTTTATTTTCAAATTACGAAATGTCTCGTCCTGAAATTGGGGATGACGCGTCCAATATATTTTTTATAAGTCCCTTTTCCAAATCCCTTAATTGTTTGGGACTAGACACAGCCCATAAATGGAACCATTACCCTTTCTGTTGATATAATCAATCAAAATTTAAATACTTAATTAAAAATTTATTTTTGAGTCAAAGATTCATCTCTTTGGTTAAAAATTAATTTTTTTGGTTGAAAATTCGTTTTTGTAAAACAATATTTGGAACTGCAAATTCAACTTTCCATTTTTCGTAAAATTTAACGTTTTTTTTTTTTTTGAAAATTCATATTTTTGGTTTGAAAGTTCAACTTTTTTGTTTCAAATTAGCCTTTTTGGCATGGAAATTGAGCAATTTTGTTGCATTTTCTTCTCTCTTGACTGAAAAATCTTTACAGGTTGAAAATTCATCTTTTTGGTTCAAAAATTGATTTTTTTGGTAAAAGTTTAATCTTTTTGGCACAAAATGCAACTGTTTGGTTAAACATTAATCAATTAATTCAACTGTTTTTTATTTAAAAATAATATCTTTTTTGTTTGAAACACCATCTATTACGTTTTTTGTTGAGGGTTCATCTTTTTTGTTGAAATTTCACCATTTACATTGAAAATTCGTCGCTTTGGGTGAAAACTTATCTTATTTATTGAAAAATTCAACTATTTTGTTTAAAATTGATCTTTTTTAGCAATTTATTATTTTTTTAATGTAATCTTTTTGGTCTTAAGTTGTGTTTTATTGTTGGAAATTTATTTTTTACAATATAAGAATATACTATTTGGTGGAAAATGGAACTAGTTTGTTGAGAATTAAATTTTTTGTTGATGATTCAACTATTTTGATAAAATTTCATTTTTTTGGCAGAAAGTTTTTGTTGGCTTAAAAATTCAATTATTTGAATGTAAATGTTTGGGCTAAAAGTTCCTTTTTTTTTTGTTTCAAAAAAATTCAACTTCTTGGTTGAAAAATTATCTTTCTTGGTTGAAATTCAACTATCTGTTTGAAAGTGCAATACATTACGACTTTCTTGAATTCAATATAGTACTGCAACATAAATTTATTTAAAATAATTTATTCTTCTATTTTATTTATTTTAGGAGGGTTTTTGATTAAAGTGTGTACTGAATATTGCTCATATTAAAAAATAATCTTATTTTCGTTTCAAACTTAAATGATTATTGTTTATTAAATGTACTTCTAAATTATCTTACATTTAATGTTGTTGCAGTGTTTAAATATATAATTTGCTTTTTATATATCTATTTATACTTAAATGATAAATAGAAGTAAGTTGTCAAAACGATAGGGAAAATATGTCAGTGTCAATAGTGTGTGAACTCGCTTAAGTCAGTCGCTGTGACAATCTCTGACCAAGTTCAAAGAACTTCGATGGGAGATAGTAAACGAGCTTCCGCGAATAACATCACTGCCATCTCATGCGAAAAGACAGTTAGAAATTTGAATGCTTATATATATTCAATTAACTATAGATCCATCCTCTTCAATTTTGAAAACT
Organism: Druon quercuslanigerum; assembly: GCA_010014905.2. NCBI lineage: Eukaryota > Metazoa > Arthropoda > Insecta > Hymenoptera > Cynipidae > Druon > Druon quercuslanigerum. Next base: position 3,144 of record JAAAKG020137997.1, read on the forward strand.
TTATAATGTTTTACAGGAAACATTTTCTTATAATATTTTATTTTGATCTACACATTTAAAATCATTTGAATTTGAAATTTTACTAATTTTTAAGAATTTAAAATGTTATTGTCGCAACATTTTTGATGCTTTTATAAAATTTAAAACTTAGAAACTGAAATGCTTTAAAATCTCAAAGCCTTTTACTTTTTTAAGCGCCTAAATTTTGAAAAGCTAAATTGTCCCGGAAATTGGAAAAGTCAACTTGATTTTTCGAAAAAATGAAAGTTGTGCTAGACTTTTTCTCATTTGTGCAGCAAACAGTTTTTTGAAAAATCGAATCAAAATTCTGTAAGACAAACAGTAGACATATTTGAAGTGTTTAACTCAAAAAACATAAAAGACCCGAAAATATACAAATTTCGAAAAACCAAAAGTTTTGCTAAATTATGCTCGACAAAGGCAGTCTTTCTCTCCTCTAACAATTTCCCAAATAAGAACAAAAAATACTGTATTTGCCTTGAACAATTCAGCACAAGTTTTTCTTTTTCGAAATTGCATCATTTTTGATTCTTATATGTTTCTTTACTTAAACATTTTTTATTTTAATGTAAAAATTCACAGAATGCTGTTAAAGAGAAAAACACTGCGTTTGTCAACAATTTTAACGTTTTTGAAATACTAATTTTACGATTCTGACTTCCAGGGCATAAAGATAAATCTTAATTAGGTAGGAAAAAATGAAGAAGGATAATGCTCGTGAGCAATTTCAGAAAGTACAGTTTTAAAATATTTTTCAAGGTAGTCATCTCTTCTTGTTTGTTCTCGGCAGCATATTCTATCAATGTCTTTCAGAATGAAAATACTCTCGTGAGATATTTTTGAAAAAAATTCACGAAGTTATACATTACTTTCGAATAACGAACGTGAAATAATGTAACCGGAAATCAGAAATTAACTTATTTAAAGTTTGAATATCATACCGTGTTCATGTTTATAAACAGAAAATCAAGGTAAAAATTTTGTTTTTTATGTTCTTTCTCTTTGACTTACTTTCGATATAGAGATTTAAAAATAACAGAAGTGAGAGGGATACCTATAAAGTGTGAGGAAGATTAAGAGAAGGACAGATAAGCATGTCGTTTTAATTGTATGTACTTCGAAACTAATATCTGACGTATGTACTATGAATATATTCTTGAGTCAGTCCGGAAGGTCACTGATGTAAAAACACATCGAATAAGATACTTGACAATGTAGAGGTGTTACTGAAGGAAATTAAAAAGCATTTTTAGTTGTAAAACTCCTAAGTTTGGATGCTTTAAAGTTTGCAAATTTTTTTAAATCTGTGGAGTTTAAGAATTTAAATTTAATTATTATAAATTAAAATATATGAACTAATTTTCAAAATTAAGAAATGTGTATATTTTTTTTAACCGCTTGCAATCACCGTGTGTAATTTCAGAAATTGCGGTAAGCACCTTTAGAATTTCCACCCTTTATTTGACAATTTATACACAAGCTTTATAAGTTTTTATATTGTTTACGTTTTCAAATTTTAAAGCTTCCAGGCCTAGAAGCAATTGAATTTTAATTAAAATTTTTTCTGATTTAGCCCCCCTAATTTAAGTGTTTAACAATGAAAGTATAATAATTGATTAAATTAATAAAGCTACAAACATCAATGCTTTTAAATTTAAATACATTCTACTTTAAACATTTTTAATGTGCATTCTATTTAGATCTTCTAAATTTTCGGAACTTTCTAACTTGGAGGCTTCCCAATTTCAAGGTTTTAAAAATAGCAGGTCTTATAATTTGTATGTCCTAACATTTTAAATAAATTTCGATGTTTCGGAACCAGTATTTTTCTAAATTTCAACATTTCCGAATAAAAGTTGATAAAATTTAGACTTTTCTATCGTTTCAACACGTATTGGACGATTTTCAATTTCATAAACACTTTAAAGTTAAACTTTTTCACAATTTTGACCGGGAAATGAACGGGAATTTTATTTACCCGAAAAAAACTTAAAACCTAAGGGAATTACAATTTTGACTTGAAACAGTGAATTGTTGTAAAAGAATTATAATTATGAGTTGGGACAGGGGATTTCAGTAACGAATTATAATTTCGACATTGAGTCAAAGAATTTTTTAAAAGATTTATCATTCTGGGTTAGGCAGAAAATAAATAAAAGAAATATAAAACAATCACGTGAAGAATGATGATTTTGAGCTTGGAATTTTCATAATAAAGTTAATATAATTATGATTATGGTATAGGGAATTTTCGGAAAGTATTAGAGTTTTGACTTTGGGACAAGCAGCTTCTGCAAATAATTATAAGTTTGACTTTGGGAAAGAGAATTTTCTAAAAGAGTTGTAACTTTGACTTTTAAACAGAAAATTTCGTTAAGAATTATAATTTTTACTAAGGATAGATAGTTTCCGTAAATAATAATAATCTGACTGGAAATAGGGATTTAAAAAATGAAGTCTAATTTTTTTTAAATTGTTAAATTTAGACTTTAGGAGAGGAAATTTTAATGAAAACTTATTTTTGGACATGGGAACAGAGGATTTTTGACATGGAACGGGAATTTTGAAAAATAATTCTTATTCTTATATAGAAGGAACTTTAAAAAAAATAATGTTCAAATGTCCCAACTCGGAATTGAAAATCATTTGTAAAATTCTCTGTTCCAAATCATAAATCTTCGAAATGTTAAAAAATCCTTAGAAATCATTCAAATATTTTAAACTCTTAAACTGACCGTGAGAAAGCCGGAAAATGATAGGGAATTTTAAATCATCCTTCAAATAGACACCATGTTCTGCAGATTAAAATTTTGAAGACTTAATAATTGTTGTGCCTTTAAATTTTTTCTTTTTGTGATGGATTATTACAATATTTAATTTCATCTTTATCCGGAAATATGAAGCGGGAAGTACAATTTGGATTTTCTGTCCGCCGTGAGTCGACACGAGTGCATGTGTACCCTAAATAGAAGCAGGAAGGGGAAAGGGGAGATTTGTCTTTTGAGATATCACTTTCATCTCTCGCGTGGGAAACCGCCAAGTACTTGAATTACAATGACTGAACAAGTGCATGGTACTTCATAGACATTTTTTTCTGGCTTTGTAACTTGCGTACCTTGCGTATTACATCACAGATTCTAACTTATATAAAAAGGTATAATGTTCTACAGATATGCGTGTATTTATTATTTATATTCATTTAGGTGGTCCAAAAAAGGCTATTTTTGAAAAGTGAAAACGCTGTTGAAAGTTGGCCCATAGAAGAATTCAATCTGATGGCCCTTGTGTGTTGTCTCAAAAATAAATTGATAACTGAAAAAAAGACGAAAAATGATATTCATCTTTACATGATTTTTTTTATTCGCAGCAACAAATAAATATAAAAATCTTAGGATCGTCATTTAGAACATCTGTTAAAGTTATGATAAAAAAAGCAGAACAAATTATTTATTTGAGTTTTGGATGTAGACATTTGAAAATAATTGCTTTTTTGCAATAGTTTAAAATTTCCATTCGGCTTGATTCTTTTTCAGCATAATATTATACTAGCTGACCATTTTTTTCGGTTCCTATAAGTTATAAGTACTCAAAGAATTATGTATTAAAATTTCAATTGTATATGTGCAAAAAGTTTTCTTCAAGTTCAGCATATCATTTAATAAAACCGATCTCTAACTGTGGCGATTCTGAATTTACAAAAATATACTTTTCCTAGCATCAAAAACTGGTTTGTTCAAACAATCTTACCGTACTAAAAAATTTCCGAAGTACAAATTATTTTGTAGGTGTATATCTTCAACTTTTGTTTTCATCTCATTATCATAAACAGAATAAGTATGGTAATGCACAAGGGAAATTATTGAAAACCAGAATGATATGATTTTTGTAATTAAAATCATTTTAATTATGATATTTGTCAAATAATTGTCAAATTTTTTGTTTATTGTATGTTTACCACAACGTTTTTACTACAATGGGTAGAAAATGACCAAACACGAAAGGCATACTGCAATAAAAGTACTTTACCGTCAAATTAAAAATAGGGTTTTCACGGTTTTATATGAGAGAGAAAAAAGATTAGAGTAGAATAAAATTTGATTTAAGTTACCCCAGGATAGTTTTTGTTCTTAAAAAATCGTATTGCTTATATCCGTGTATGAATAAAAACGGTTTGTTATCAAAATATATAGTAATTTATGATCTTACAAAAATGCTTCATATAATTGAAGGGTCCGCGGTCTAAACCTGTTAACTGACATTTTTTCGAAATTAATTTTTTTGTATTTCCCGGAACATTTTTTATATGCAGTTAATATCCCCAAACGAAACGGCAAAATTCTTTTTAATTTTGTTTTTTGATTTTCGAAAATCGCGTTTTGATACCTGGAGCATAGGCCCGCGGTCTAAACCTGTTAAATAATTATGGCGTCTTATGGGAAATCCGTGCTTTTTCTCACCTCAGCTCAGCTTACTCGTAGAATAGGCCAGTTAAAACCATGTCAGAGAGAGAGAGAGGGGGGGGGGAGCAGTTAAGTTTATGTGTGTGTCGAATGTTATTTGTTGCTACTTTCGCGTCATCTTCGATATTGTTGTCTACGGATCACTGTAAAGACGAAGGTGAGTGACGCGTTTCGATTAATAACACTCAGCAAATTTTTGCAAGCACATCGATGTTTGGGATGCGATTTCAAAGATTTTGACATATAAACTTGCCCGCAGCTTGCAAAGCAACGCAAAATAGTGCGAGCTCGGGAAAACCATAGAAAATCAGCGGTAGAACGCTGCAGATAACAGTTTTAGACCGCTAGACTCCTTGTATATGACATGTAGATAACTTTCACCTGTCATATAACGTTCAATTTTGATTCAAATGTTATAAAACTAACTTGTATTATTTCTCTCTAGTAAATGATCAAAAAACATTTTATAGTTTTTAAAAATATTGAAAACTGCATAAATAACAGAGTGTCCTTTGCCGTGTAATATTTCTAAAATGTCAGTTAACAATATTAGACCGCGGACCTTCAATTAAGCATTAACTGATCAGATAATAATTGTTTGATTGTAGATTTGTCAAATCAAACGTAATTATACATTTCGCTAACAAAATTTTTGTAATAATAGACAGAAATATAGTATAGTAAATGTGTATTTTTTTTGGCATTTTTTTCGTGAAACAATTTGGCTGGCTTGACTTTTTTTTTAATTCTCGCTTCGTTTTCAAGAAAAACTAGTAATCCCGATAAAATAAAGATTTTTTCAAAAATGGCTCAGAACAAGATTTTGTTTTATATTCGAAAATAGTTCTAAGAAATCCCAGGTATAAAATGTTTTCAAATATTTGATACAGAAAAAAATGTTTCCGAAAAATAGGTAATTTTCCCTAATATTCCAGAAAATATTCTAAACGAGTTGGTACTTTTCCCGAAAAAATCGAGATTAAGTCGGAAATGTTAGGGAATTAACAAAATCATACGGAAATCAGAAAATCTTTTCTCCTTTTGGAACATTTTCTTATATGTTTATATGTATACATTGCAACCTCTGAATAGCCCCTCTCCAAATAAGACCGCTTCTCTTAATCTTCCTTCGAAAGTTGCTCCCACTACTTCGCGCATTCTAGAATCGGGGGTGAACCTCTGAAAAGGACCGCACGTTAACACTTATTTTATTCATATTTTTTTGTAGTTGAATGTTTTATTGCAATTTTTTAAATTATTTTAGAAAAGGTAACATTTGAAAATTTAAATTAGAGAGCAATACTAATGAAAAACCCCAATTACACTTTATATTACAGTATCATTGAGTTACATTACAGTTGAACAAATATTCGGAAGACATTAAGAACTAATATTATGTGAGGTTATGTTTGTGTTTTTACTCGAAAAATATGCTTTTTATAATTTTGTACACAATATTTAATTAAGGAAAAATAATCCACGCATGTACTTACCAAGTATTACATGAATTCCACATTAAAAACCGACTTTAGAATAATGGAATTTATGTTAGGTTGCCACATTTTTCACTCGAAATTCATCGAGTGCAAGCGGTCCTATTTTGAGGTTGAACCGAGAATTTTACGTGGCCATTTCTAAATGCGGGTAGGGGTAACTCATCTCTTGGAATTATATTTCCCTACAATACAAGCCCGAGTGCGATCTTATATTCATACTTCAATTAAGAAAATTATGTTTTGTGAAAAAATTGTTGATAACTATATAACAAACAAAATCCAAATTTTTCAGAAGAGTGAAAAAACATTATGTAAAAATTGGAACTGGCTCGGCTGCGGATTGCGGCAAAACATATGAACCCAACAGTTTCAATAGAAATTAAAATTTTCTTTCGAAAGAATGAGATTCTGAATGCGGTGGAAAAAGATTTGACCCAAAAAAGTTTGCCAATTCAGAGTAAATTGTCCATAAGAATTTTGAGGTTACAAGTTTACAGATCTGAAAAGTCGGCTTTCAGTAGAAATTAAAAAGTTCAGAAATTCTAGAGTTATTACCTTCAAAAAATTTTAGGTAGGATATGAGTTTCTTTGAAGAAAAATCGGTTTTGGGGCATGAAAAAGCATTTTTATCATTTTTAATGGCGATGATTAGAGAACTGTTTCATTTATTGATATAAAACTTGCAGGAAACTTGTTGAACAATGTAGTAGAACTGGAATTGTACACATTTTTTGCCATCTATGAGGAATGAAAAATGTCAATATTTTAATATAAATATTTAAAAAAAAAATAAAAGCAGAAAAATGGGTGTTCAAACGTAACATCTATAGGTGTTCAGGGTTAACATATTTTATTTTTAACTATAGGACAACAATCTAGATGTTCAAAGTTAGCACCTGTAGATCTTAAAAAGTGAGATGTTTTCTCTAACATTAAAAATGTTTACCTGAAATATCCGAGATATTGGATGTATGGCTATGTTAAATAACGCCTGTAAATATTCGAGGAGCTTACTTATTTCTGGTCATTTAAGGAATTCATTGATAACTGATTTGTGAATTTAAAATAAAAATTTAATTTTCGTGCACGAACGATAAATGGATGAAGGGTACGGAATGTCGACCAGATGATACATTCAGTCAAGTTGAGGTTATGTTTAATATTTTTAATTCAAACTGAAAATGAGGGTAAGTAATCGGAGAAAGAATGATCTGTAATCTGAATTTAAAATTCGGTCTATTTTATGTAACTTAAACTCAATTTTTTTTTTAAATTTATAAACGTTTTATCAAATGTGTCAATATACCTGAAACTTAAGAAGGTACACTACGTACAATCAATCTCAAAAGTCACCAATCTTTAAAATGATTTATAAAATCAACAAAAAAATATTTATTATTAATTTCTGTAAACATTGATGGAGGCTTCTAAGCACACTTCAGAAAAAAAAAGAATTCAGGCTAAAATTGTTTATTTGACAATAGTTATTTAAAGGTTTAGTTTTTTTTCTCTTTAGGGAAAAATTACCATTTTTATTTAATCCTAATGATCAAGGGCTCATTTTATTCTTTGAAGGATTTTTTACAATTCTATTTGTATGATTTCTCAATTAATTTTTTTAAAATAAAGTCAACCCAAATAGAAATTTAGAGAATCATTCGAAAAATAAAATGAGGTCTTAATCAGTAGGATTAAATAAAAATTGTAACTTTCCTAAGGAGAAAGAAAAAACTAAACTTTTAAATAACTACTGTTAAATAAACAATTTTAACCTGAATTTCTTTTTTTCTGAAGTGTGCTTAGAAGCTTCCATCAATATTTACAGAAATTAAGAATAAATCTTTTTTTGTCGATTTTATAAATCGTTTTAAAGATAGGCAACTTTTGAGATTGACTGTACGTAGTGTACATCCTAAAGATCATTGTTCCCTTCTTTAGACAGAAAAATGCGTTATCCAATTTTATTTAAGTATATCTAGTTTTGATTCTTTGGAAATGTTCCAAAATTGTAATATTCCATAAATTTAATATTGAAAATATATAGCCTTAAAATATAGTAGTAAAATTCCAATGCGCGGTGCGCATGCGCTAGGACGGTTTTAACATCTGAATGTGTTTTAGTTTAACATAAAAATATTTTTACGGCTAACATCTCAAAAAGAGGGTAAATGATTGGCATGAATATCTGCATTTTAGGTGTACCAATCTTGCCCGTTGAACATCTACATTTAGACATCCATTTTTCTCCGTGTATTTGGGTTAATTCTCATTTCATTCAAAATAGGAACCAACGAAAATGATTTGTTAAACAAATCCTTGCCAAATGGAAATTACAACTTTTACAGAAAAGCAATTATTTGAAATTCCTATAAATATAAAATACTTAAATAATTTTTTTTCTCGATATTTTTCTTTTAAATGTAATATATTTCCTAAATGATGTCCCAAAAAGAGTGTATTGATTTGTTGCACGTTGTGAATCTTCATTATTTTACAAAATCGAAAAGCGTTTTCATTTTCTCAAAAAAGCATTTTTTCACTATCCTAATATACAAAGTGAGTTTTGAAAAAAGGGGGGGGGTTGTTCTGTTGGACCATATATTGGCATCTATGTCAAATCAAAATCCTGCAAATATCAACTTTAACAAATGTTATTTGATGGTCGTTATTGGGGTGGGGGGAGTGATCAAATAAGATTTTTTCTCGTAAACGGAAGAACCTATTTAGATTAAGATAATAAGGTTTTTCTCTTAAATTATTTTATATTTTTTTACAGCATATTTTTTTTATGTCACTCTAAAACATAAGCTAAGAACTGTAATTCTTATTTTTAAGCAAAATTTGTTAATTTTTTTTTATATTTAGCTCACTGACTATAACAAATATTTTGTTCCTCAAAATTTTTTCATCCATTTACGAGAAAAATTTCTATTTTTAATTTTTGACTCCTTCATTACTCGCAAAACATAAAATTTTAAGCTTGAATTTTGCAGGATTTTTATTCATCCCCCCCCACCCCCCTCCCAGGTCCTTTATTCTAAACAGTTATTTTATTTAAAATTACAAAATTCGTTCTTGAATAAGAATTGGGACTTTTCTATTATGAAAGTTCTGTTTAGATTGATAATCGTTATTGACAATCGTTAATGTATTAAATATTGAACGGAAATGCACGTCTGACATGGGTTACCAAATGCGTAGTTCGGGACGTGGATTCTGTTTTAGTTTCTCTATGTGAATTGTAACAATCGATTCTCTGTTTCTTCTCTTATTTCCTCTGGAACCCTCTACTTTGAGTCCCTCTGAAAGCTTTGCAGGGCCACTAATGAGAATTACGTTCAGCTTTTAAAAACTCGACATTATTTGTTCAAACCAAATTGGATTAATTAGTTAGTGCTTTTACGCCCAATCTTTTCAATTTTAAGATAATTTGCTAAATCTTGAATTTCAAAGTCCTATCTAAATAAAACACTAGGATGTTTCCAGAACTAAAAACGTTCTTAAGTTTTCAGGATTCAATCATTAAAATTTTTATGTTTTATAAATTTAATACTTTGCAACGTCCCTCAAGTGGACAGAACCACAACGTATTTTTTGAAAAAAATTTATTCTATATTTTAGTGCTAATTTAGTGC
>JAAAKG020137998.1:0-35253 GCA_010014905.2 Druon quercuslanigerum
GAAAAAATGTACTGAACGTTTTTTCTTAGGCACGTCATCAAAACAAGCACGCCCCAAAAACATTGTGGGTACAAAATCGAAAATTTATATAAGATGCTGCAAATTTTTCTACTAAAACATTATTTTATTTGGGGAAAAATTTGTGACATCATATCGTCGAGACCCCCACCCCTATGTCACAAACTGTTACAGATGCTCTGCCCCCCCCCCCCCCAAGACCGTGACATTATTTATGGATGCCCCCTGAATACTAAAACTAAAATTACGCACAGTAATATGGGGGGTATAAATATTTTGATAAGGTTTATGGTGGGGGGGGGGGGGTCTAAGAGAGGGCCTAGAATCCGTTACGTAATTTAAGTACGGCCCCTAATAATATAAGTTAAAAATTTTATCATCATTATTACTGTTTGTTATATGTAGGTCCAGTAAAAATAATAACAACTCTGGAACAACCAAAGTAATGAATGCACCTCGAGAATATTATCCAGTTGGTTATGACAAGAATTTCGATGACAATTTCGCAAGCAGAGTGGATTTGCCTGATACCAGTTTTTATTGTGGCGATCAAAAACACTTTCCTGGATTGTATGCTGACGAGGACCTCGGTTGCATGGTAAAAAGTTCTGCATAATAAAATTTTCTAGAATACACTTGAATGGTTAATATGAAGATTCAACAGTCAAGGAAATAAGTAACTTCCGGGCATATGTATTTTTAAGTTTAAGCCCAGAAAACCAAACAATTTCTAAATTGCACAGTTCGAAATAAAAAAAATTTTACAAAAAAATGTCAGACTCAAAACATCAATTTTGTGTAAAATTTACAGCTTTCAAAATTGAACAACCTCAAAATGAAAAATATTTTTAAAATTTTAACAGTTTTTACTATAAATGAAAAGGGTTCATATTTGAAAAATATTACATTAAGGGCCATAAAAATTGAAAAGATTGAAAGAATAGCGCCGAAAATGGTTCAACTATCAAGAACTTCAATTTAAAATTGTACTGGATTGAGCGATTGGAATTGCAGAATTGATAAGTTTTGAAAGTACAATTATTGAATTTTTAACATTTGTTTTATTGAAATATTTAGGTATTATTGATTTTAAATAGAATTTATGCAATTTAAAATTTTTTTAATTTTAACCCGCACAGTAATTTTCAATGCTTCAATTAAAAATTGTACAACTTGAATCACTTGTTATTTGGAAATTTTAGAAATTATACAATTTTAGGCATCTTTAATTAAAGATTATTTAACTACAAAGGATTTGAAATGGAAATTGTACAAAAACATTTAAATTTACATGTTTTAAATTTCAAGCGCTCCTTATTGTGAAATATTGACGATGATAAAATGGCGCTGACTAGTATTATGGAATTTTCCGTAAAACTAACCGATCAAGTATAGCGCTTTTATTTCTGATTCTACAACTTTAAACGATTTAAATTTGAAACCAAACATTTCTTAATGTTTAATCAAAATTTACTAACACGTTACATTAAAAATTTCTCATGTCAAATTTAGTTTAAGAAGTTCAATATGTGAATCATTCAGATACAAACTTCACTTGAATTCTGATTAATTTTTGCTTAAGATAGTTATAATGCCAAAAATCAGATCTTTCAGAAAAATAGTTTTTATATTATTTTAAGAATCAGAATAATATAACTAATCATGTCGTATCAAATAAAAAGCATTATTTTTAACGAATAAATTTTAAAACTTAGAAAAAAATTATTTTAACAATGTTCCTTTGCCATTTAATTATTTCTTGATATCTCTTCTTAACAATCTTTAAATAATATCTGAATTTTAATAAATGAGGGCGAACAATTTTTTTACAGAAGACGTTTTCTTAATAATTATATTTGAAGATTCTTACCATATTTTAAAATTTCGAAACACTAGAGTTGTAGAAAATATTTTCATTGAAAGAATAAGCTATGATTTACTACAATTCAACCTTTTTTGAATTGTAAGAAGCGAAAGTAAGAAAAAAACCTATTACAAAAGCTATTGGTACAATAATTATTATTCGTAACTTTTATAACTACAAAAATCACGGAAAACGTTTTTTTCGAGAGATCGGATTTTCGGCACGACCATTATCTTGATTAAAGTACATTTCTGAATTCTAGGTGTAATAATTGAATCTAAAAGTATTCAGTTAATATTTCGTAAATTTCAAATAGTATAGATTTTGAAACGAAAATATAAAAATTAAATTTTTAGTTGAACAAATACATTTTCAAAATAAACAAAAAATAACAATTTTCAACATAAGTGACGAATCCTAAAAAAGGAATTCTCAACAAAGATTATAATATTTGATATTTCCACAAAAAAATATTTCTATTTTGAATAAAAAAACAGTTGAATTAAAAAAATACAAATTTTGAATAAATTAGTTAAACTCTCAAACAAAAATACTAATTTAAAAAAAACGAGGACTTTTCAACAAAAGAATTGAATTTTGAGTCAAAAAAGAGGAGCCATCTATAAAACCAATGCATTTTCAACTAAAAATGACAATTTTTTAAGCAAACTTTCAAGAAAATTATTAAATTTTTGACTAAAGTGATAAATTTCCGATAAAAAAATTAATTGCCAACAAAAACTGTATTATTCAATATTTTCAGGAAACAATATTTAAATTAAAAATTTTTTAAAATAGTTAAATTAATCAAAAAATACGTGTTTTCAACAAATTCGTTGAATCCTCAACAATATAAGACTAATTTTCAATAAAGAATTGAATTTTCAACTAAAAAAAATAAATTTTCAAGCAAAAATGGAGCAGTTACATTTTTGTTTATAAAAATTAATTCTAACTATAACCAAAGAAACAAGCTTTTAACCAAAATGATGAAGTTTAAAATAATAAGCTTACTTTTCTATCAAAAAGATAAATTTTCAACCAAATAGTTGAATTTTCACCTGAAATAAAAGAAATTTTCATCGAAGTATTTCAATTTTTAACCTTTGTTGAGACAAAAAATGGAAGTCAAATTTTCAGTTAAAAATTATAATTTTCAATTAAAAAAATAATCATCTTCACCCACAGAAATGAATTTTTAACCAAATATTAGAATTTTTAACTGAATTTTTTAACTAATAGATAACTTTTCAATTTAAGAAATTAATTTTCAATCAAAAAGTTCAATTATTCACCGCGAAGATAATTATTCTACAACAAAAGACGAATTTTCAATAAAAAAAAGCTTTTCCAACTAAAATGATGAATTATCAACCAAGAAAGTGCTTTTTTTAAGAAATTAGTTCAACTTTCAACTGGGTAGTTGAATTTTTAACCAAAAATAGTTTAATTTTTCTAAAAAATCAGTTTTTAACAAAATAGTTGAATCCTCTACCAAAAAAGATTAATTTTTAACAAAAAATTGTGATTTTTAACTCATAAAGATGTCTTTCTACCAAAATAAATCAATTTTCAACCAAAAAGAATGACTTACCAAACCAGAATAATTTCTACCAAAATGCAATTTCTACAAAAATAAATGAATTTTCAACCTAAAAGCATCTACAACCAAAAAGTATGACTTAACAAAATTGTTAAATTTTCAACAAAATAGTTTAATTTTAACCATAACAGATTAATTTCTCATTTTTCTTTCCTCTTTTTTATTTTTGACTTTTTTTACTTTTTTGACTTTTTTTTCTTTTTGAAGACAAATTGTTATCTTTTTACAATTTTTAAAAGGAACATTTTATGGTAGTTTTCCAAATTTATTCGTTGGATTCTTTGTTTGATTTTCAGGAATTCCGCATATTGATTTTCAAACAATCACTTGCAATTTTTAACCTAAACAAAGCCATTTCTACAAAAATAGATGAATTGTCAATCAAAAAGAATGAGTTGCGAAAACTGTTAAATTTTCAGCCAAAAAGTTGCGATTTTTAAATCAAAAAGTTGAATACACAAAAAAATAATAAAAATACACTTCAACTTCAGTATATCGGTAGATCCCTGACTCTGCTGGGTTTTCCCTGACATTTCCAGACTTTTTGCATTTCCCTGACCTTTAGCAACCGCGTTAAATAGAAAACTGAAATACCCTTTATTTTCGAATATCTTGATAATTTTGTGTGTCCATTGTTCCAGGTTTTCCATGTTTGCGCTTTGACGGACGACGGTCTAATAATGAAGAGTTTTCTATGTCCAGAATCGACTCTCTTCGATCAGACAATTTTAAAATGCAACTGGTGGTTTTACGTGGATTGCAAGTCATCAAGAGGCCTTTATGACAGCAACATTCCTATCAGTAAGAGCTACCAGCTCATGAAAGCCTTAGCGTTTTTCTCAGCCTACAAAAATCACGATAACAGTACTATGCAAGCAACTGAGACCGAGGAAGCGAGAGAAATTTAGTAAATTGAGGATAGTTTTAAGAAAGTAGATTAACTGTTCACTTTCGTTAGAATGACATGTTTGCCAAAAAGTGACCAGTCCAGAAAACCTCAATTTCAAAGCTCTTCTTATAAACTTGGAAACGCTCAGAGGTCGTTTGCCATGATTTTATTGCTCAAGATATCCACACTTTATACAATTTTACCTGATCAGTACTTGATCTGTGAAAGCCAACAATAATAGTTATCTGAAAACAGAATCTGTAACTCGATTGTTTAGATTAATTCTAAATGAAAAGGCTCGTTACAAAAGTATCCTTTGGTCTTTTCAAGAGTATAAAAGCATGTGTATAGCTGTATAGTATCATGTTGGTTCTTATTCTTACAAATAGATAGAAAAACATTCAGGTATTATTGTATCTGAAATTAGTGTAGATGAAATATTTTCAGATGAAAAACCTAGAAAATTATTGCTTTCCTAAATTTAAATGTCCTAGAATGTCTTTTTTTAGAATGTACTGGCTTTAAGGGATTTAAGATGTTATTTAAAAATTAGATAGTACAATTTAGGACAGTCGATCAGCGTGAGGGGGTTTTAAATGGCAATTAATCAAAAAGGAGCAGTCTATTCTATTATGAAAGTAGAGAAATGCAAGTTTGCCCTTGCCTACTTATTCTTAAGGATTGTACATATCTTTAATTTATATATTAATAATAATTAATAAAATAATTAATAAAAATTAATAAAATAAATTTTGTGTTTTAGCTACTTTGTATCGTTTATTGACTTTTGCATGAAATTTCATCAAGCTGGCCGAAAAACTTTATTTTCAAAATTCTCTAGGTTTTCCCTGACCAATTTTTTATTTTCCCTGGCTTATCTACCATAAAAAATCAAATAGTTTAATTTTCAAGCTACAAAGTCGAATGTTTTAGAAAAAAGTTGAATTTGAAACCCGAAAAGATGAATTTTCCACAATAAAGTTAATTCCCAATCAATAAAGATAATTTTGTAACCAAATAGTTGCACTTACAATGAAATAGATGCAATTTAGAGAAAAAGAGACGAATGTTTAACCTAGAAAGATGAATTAGTAACAAAATGGTCGATCTGTTCATTAAAACGATTAAACTTTAACCAAAAACATTTTTATTTTCTATCAAATATTAAAATTTTCAAGCCAAAAACATGCATGTTTTTAGAAGGCAGTCAAATTTTCAACCCGAAAAATGGAGTTTACGAAAAAAATATTAATTCATCGCAAAAAATGTAATAGTTGATATTTCAACCAGAAGAAACTGAATTTAAAAAAAAGGTTAATTTTCAATTAAAGAGTTGAATTTTCATCTAAAATAGAAACATTTTTTAGCAAAAAAATTAATTTTCAACAAAGTAGTCAAATTTTCAAAGAGAAAAGTGAATATTTTTTAAATAGTTAATTTTTCAGTTAAAAAGATAAATAAAAGTTTATCCAGAATGCTAAACTTTCAAGCCAAAGAGGAATTCTCTGTAAACAGTTGAATTTTCAATCAAAAATGGAAAAATTACATTCTCAGTTAAAAAATTTAATTAAAACGTTTAAAAAAATTTTCATCCAAGTAGATGAACTTTAAAGAAACAAAACATTAATTTTGAACAAAGAATTTTGACTTTTACCTGAATAGGTGAATTTTTAAATAAAAAATCAACATAAAATACACTTGTCAGAAAGACGTTAACTGAAAAAAAATAAAGAAAAATAAAAAATAAAAAATTACTGAGAATAATATTATATCAGGGTGATCACAGAACTTCATTTTCAAAATTACCCAATATTTTCCTGGCCAATTTTTCATTTTCGCTGATCGTTGAAATTCAATAATCAAAGTCTTAATTTTGTTTATAACGTGAAATCTTTTATAAACGGAATGACATTTCAAAAATAAAATAATTTTTTGAATTTATTATCCTCGACATTTACTTAAAGTACCTCTTCTAGAAATTCCCTGACTCTTCCCAGATTTTTTAAAAATCCCTTACCAATAAAATTCCCTGACTTACGGCCACGCTGCTTCATGGAACTAAAAATTGGAGTGAGTTTAAGAAATGTGTTGCAAATAATGAATAATTATTTTTAATAAAATAATATTCATTATGCCCGTTTTTTATACTCATCTTCAAAACAGTGTTTAATTTTAAATACTTTTTATGAATTTTAGAATAGTAAACCAGAACATAAAGAAAAAAATTAAAACTACCATTATTTTCTTAAGAATAATAAAAACATGCATGGTACAATAATTATCCAAAGGATTTCTCGTTTTTAATGAACACTACCTTGATTGTTTAGGTAAAATTCAGTTTATATTCTGTTTAATAAGAAAATAAAAAGACAATCGACAAAAGTAAAACATTCCTAAATTTACACGTTGCTTGAAGAAAATGACATTCAAATTTTTATCATAATGTACAATCTAAACCGGAGCAAGCAATTTTTGTAAAAGATGAAGAAATGATGTAAAATCGAGTTATAAAATCGATTGTTTTCTCATTAAATTCAATAAAATCTCTAGCTTTCGCAGTAACATAAATTTCTTTCTACTTACTCTTAGTTTATGTATACGTATTTACAATATTTAGTGATTTAATTTGACAACTAAATTTCATTAATCAGTGATTATAAACATATTAAGAAGTCTAATCTCAACAGAAGAGTACTGTGTGGTATAAAATATCTTATGATATTGGTAAGAATTAAGAATTATTCGAACAATTTGTATAATACTGTACATATGATTTACAATCCTGTAACAAGTGCGCACTAGTTGGGTGAAATCACCTCAAAAATAAAGGCGCCCTTATCAGGCACATTAAAATATACTATCCTAGTGTTGTATACGATATTAAAAATCATTAGGAGTAATTAGGATCACTTGTAAATTTTGCAATTTGTTGCTCTGTTACATACAAATCAATTCACCTATTTTGCACCTCGATATTCATTTCACAACAATTATTTTGGTCTGAGTCCTTAGGGCGATACGATAAATACTTAATAAAATACTCCTCTGACACTCGCCTCGACGACTTTCTGATTCTTAATATTAACATTATATTTTTGGTCCATTATGATATTGCTATTCATTCTCAAAAAATTCTCAGCAACACTAATTTAGGACAACTCTTTTATCAAAATCATATGCAGAGAATCAGAGCAACTATGATACGTCTGATATGAAAATTTCTGAAAAATTTCCTTTCCAAATATTACGTCTTAGTTCAACCCTTATATCTCATGTCTCGAGAAAAAAAAACCAAGCGAATCTTTCATTACATTAAAACCAGCTCAACTTCATTGCAACAATGAACTAGAACAACATTCTAAAAATTTACAATATAAAATTAGATCCTATCTATAAAAGAAGATGAGAAAAAAATCTTATAAACGCGACTTGTGCGCATTTGAGCCCAGTCATAAAATTACTCTAATTTGTCGAGTAAAGGTAAGTAAAAAAACACCTTTTCTATGAAGAATATGCTTTCATACGGGTTAAAACTTCTTTCTCAAATATAAAAAATAGACACACACCTTTTCGATGAAGAATATGCTTTCATAAGGGTTGAAACTTCTTTCTCGAATATAAAAATAGACCGAATTGGATTAGTCTTTGTACTTGATTCGAGAGTGCTACGATGTAAAAATGCAATAGAGTTAGAGATAAATATTCACAGAGTGATATACATGAATATGTTAATATCTATTTAATTAGTTTTTTCTCTCTCTAGATACGTTTCTGATATGAAAGTCCTAAATGAAGTCTAAGATCGATAAGATTATAAAGCTTACTTCAGGTAAGATCGTCGGTACACAGTTTTCTTTCCTCTTCAACTCGCTGTCGAGTTCGATTAAATGCTTCAGTTTTGAGAAAATCTACTGTCTTATAGACAGTACTTTGTGGTGATTGAGTCGTCGGCATAGCTGAAGATGCGAAATTTTCGGTTGCTTGCAAATCTAGATCAAGATACTGCAAAACCACCAGGCTTCGTTTTGACGATGGTATAAACGAATTTTGATCTTGGTAGTAATAAATCTGTAAAATAAAAATAAATTGAGAATTATTAAACAATCTCTATAATAAAATGTATACTTAATTGCTTGGCAACGACGTGATTTAAAATTCATAGTAGATATTGAATAAATTGGAATAATTTTATAATAATAAGAGTACTCTTTCCATAATTAGGAAGTTGAAAAAGATGTTGGATCACACGACTCTTGAGTATACCCCAGATGTTAAATTTTCTAAGATTTCACAAAAGATCAAGCACTTCAATATATTTCAAAATATTTAAAAATTTTTTTAATTTGCAGACATTTAAAAAAATTCAACAATTTTTTAAAGAATGCGCAAAAGTTTTACATACGATTTCTGAAATTTCATAAAAAGTTAAACGTTTGTCAAAAATATCAAAACATTTCACGAAACATGTCACATTTCACGAAGAGTTTATAAAGATTTCATAGGACTTCACAACAAATTCCAAGATTTGATAGATATTATTTTAAATTTCAAAGATTTCACAATGATTTTTAAGATTTCACAAAATATTTACGATATTTCCTAAGATTTCAAGAATTTCGCATAAAATGCAATGGTTTCAACAGATTTCACAAAAATTCCATAAAGTTCCAAAGATTTTGAGACATTTCAGGAATTTCAAAAAGAGTTTAAAGATTTCCGAAGAGTTCTCAAAAATTTGAAAGTTTTTAAAAATATTCTTGCAAATTTCATACAATTTTTCATGATTTCAAAGATTTCGTCGCGAAATCGTTCAAATGTTCCACAAAAAGTTCAAAGGTTTCACAAAACTTGCGCAAAAATTTTCAGAAAGAGTTTTAAAAAATTCAGAAGATTAAAAAAAATACATAATTTTTTAAAAATATTTTGCAAAAAGTTTCAAGTTTTCAAAAATTGTACAAACTTTATAAAGTGTTCAAATATTTCACAAAAAGTTAAAATACTTTAAAGGATTTCAAAAGGTTTCACACAAATATCATAAAATTTTAAAAACAATCACAAAAAATTCAATTACTTCAAAGGATTTCACAAACATTACAAAGATTCCGAAACTATCTAAGTATTTTAAATTTAAAGATGCCTGTTGAAAAAAGTAAAATGTTTCGTTATAATTAAGCAGATGACGTAATAATTTATCAAATTTCTATTAGTTATGGGTAAAATGACTTCGGGCTGGGTCGGGTCGGTTTCACAACCCAGCCCGACAACCCAAAAATCCAAGCAATCCCAAAACCTTTAAACTGCGTAAAAATTCCATTTAAAACTTTTCATGGATCACCGGAAATTTTGGGCAATTTATGGTAAGATGCCATAAATTAGGGTTAAAGTTACCGGATTTTTTTTACTGAACTTTCTAAAAACTCGGTTTGAAAAGAACAACTAATCTTTTCATAAGAAATGTTACATTTTAAAATATTTTCCTGGCCAATTTTTCATTTTCGCTAATCGTTGGCATTCAATAACCAAAGTCTTAATTTTGTTTTTAACATGGAATCTTTTATAAACGGAATGATATTTCAAAAATAAAATAATTTTTTTAATTTATTATCCTCGACATTTACTTAAAGTACCTCTTCTAGAAATTCCCTGATCTTTCGCAGATTTTTTAAAAATCCCTTATTTATATATGTTTAACATCGTTTTCCTAAATATTTAATTCCAAGATTTATTTTTTCTTCCATTCTATAATTAATACTTTCAATGTAAATTTAAACCTACACTCTTCTGTACAGCGACGTAAAAATGTTAAAATTTATCGAATAGTTTGAGCTGAGAGACAACAATTTGTGCGGCGAAATCTAAAATAATGGATGTATAGTAATCCATAATAATAAATCCATAACAATAGATTGATTCGAACCTGAAATTTCTTCAGCCTGAACTAAAGAAACATGTTATTATTTTTTATTCACGGGATGCATTTTTTCCGCGTTGTTTATAACGTTTAAAATTGCAACAACAAATTAAAGCTCAAATCACGACAAAAGTTTTTTTTCCAAAAAAGCAAGCTGATAAACTGTTTCTTTAATTCAAACAGAATAAATTTCAATTCCGATATATTAACCTTTTTTTGAATGAGTGCATATGCCTCAGCTTAAACAATTTGATTTATTTTAGTACTTCCTCCAGGCCCTACTCTTCAGGGGGCCCGGTCGATACTACACATATCGAATCTACACACTGTTTGAATTCTGCACATTAAGCGTAAACGTCGAGTCTACACATTTAAGTCTACATATGCAAGTCTCCAAGATTAACTCTACAACTTTTTATAAATGAATTTTTTAGGACTGTACACATTAAAGTCTCCACGCAAAAACCCTGCACATTTCACTCTATACACTAAACTCGAAAATTGAGAAGCTCGAACATTAAAGTCTACACAAATTAACTCTTTACTTTAAACTCTGCACATTTAACTCTACACGTTAAATACTGTCAAGATACATTAAACTCCACACGAAAAAACTCTGCAAATTGAACCCTACACTTTTAAATCTACACGCTATTATATCTACACATTTAACCCTACACATTAAAGGGTGAACGCTAATATTAACGTGTGGCTAAACATCTTTTGTAATTAGAATGGTGTTAAATTACTTGGTGAATCGGAATTTTTGTAAGTGGAAAAAAGCCTTAGGGCATCAAGTACGCAAAGCTGAGGCAACGATGTGTTAGCTCTATTTTTTTAAACAATTCAACTTCTTGTCTTGCTTAGGAGATACTTGTTGTTAAAAATAACAATAACGGTTAGTACTCTTTGTGACGTTCCAGGTGCATTCCCGCAATGTTCCATGCTATAGTGTACTGATGTCAAACACTGCTAATTAAATATAAATTTGAAGTTGTCAATCGGATTCAATCAATTTAAAGACTCAAATAATGCACAGCGAAACCAATTTCAAATTCAAAAATAAAATTTCAGACATGAAGCCGATTATTATTTTGAAAAATGTTGAGAGCGACAAGGAAATTTGAATCACCTCTCGCACGTGAGGTTACAAAACTCGACCCACCACACTGGTCATTGGTGCTCGCAGCGGCAACCGTTAACAAACAGGTTCAAATTTTCTTGTTGGTTGTTACTCGAGAATATTTAAGTCTTGATACCAATCTATTTCAACTGGCCCCGCAAAAGATTTATTTAATTAGGGCCTAGAGCGCGCGACTGTTGGTTCTCGCGTCGCGCGGTCGATGGTATATTTTTCTCCCGCTCGAGAATGCATGCGCTACGCGCTCGATCTATTTATTTACCCCACATTTGTGCGAAAAGCTTTTAAAATTAAAGGTCAAAGCATCGAAAACTTTCATTTTGTGATTGTAAATTCTCTTTTGGTAAAGCTCCTTTGGCTTTAACGAAGACTTTCTCATGATGTATATCATGCTTCGTACTTGCTTTGGACGAAAATGCGAGCTTTTCTACATTATGTTCAGCTCTAATATACCATCAAATGTATGTTATATTTATTTCTGCCCCTCGGGTTGGTAATGCGCTTATTCAGATATTGCAAGATAATGTACAAATTTCATTTTTCATAATTACTTTAATATTTCTTTCTTATTTTGCATTAAATTTTATTCTTGACCACTCTGAAAAATGTATATCACTTCAATCAATTTATATTATTACAATTCATAATATACATTAGTATTGGAACAAAAGTATTTTACTGTATTCTTTTTATCATTAAAGAAAAATGCGCATTCTATCACAATGCAAATTATTATTAAACATTTTACTGTAACTTGTGTCGTTTTTTCATAAATTTAGTTTGTAAATATTTAATGTAGATATAATATATACATTATCTTTTATCTTGTGTCCTGCTTCCAAAAAGTTTTTTTTACTTTTAATATATTTTTATAATCAGAGTTTATAACAAACTTGTAAATATTTTTTGGTTCAACTAATTTTGTTTTTAAATTCTGCTCATATCTTATGCCGTTTTTCCAAGAATTTACTGTTTAAATTTGTAATGTTATTTTTTACGATGGAAAAAAAATCTACTCGTCCTATCTAAAAATGATTAATAACAAATGTATAGATCTTTTAGGGGTGAACAACTTTAGTCTGTTAATTTTAATTTGTACCTTATGCCGTTTTCCGAAAAATGTAATTTTTTAATTTTGAATCTTATTTTTTAAGATTCAAACAAAATATACGGATACTATCAACAATTATTCATGACAAATTTGAATGATTTCTCACTATTTTTTAGAAAAGAAACTTTTCTCTATTTATTCTTTTAATAGCTTGTGTCGTTTTTCCAAAACTTAATTATTTTTCTAAATGTTGTTTTTTAAGATTCAAAACAAAAACTATTTGAATTTTCAACTTTTCGACAAAATTCCAAAAGTTATCATGATAACCTTGTCCGGCTTTCAAACATCAACGTCTTTCTTCTCTTTACTTTTTTTCATATCATGCGTTGTTCGGCTTGACATGTTCATTTTTTTTCTTTTTTTTCATTTTGAAAATACTCAAACTCTCATAATTTTCTTTTTATCAAAAAAAGTCATAGGGATAAATTTTTTGAGTTTCCGAGTACATAAAATATTTCTCAAGCTGGAAAAAATAAATCTGGTTGCAAAAGGTATCATGGTAAACATCATCGAATTTGCAACGAATATTAGTGACATTTTGCCTGACCAATTTCGTAATTGAAGTACAGTGAACCGAAATATTTTTTAAAAAGTCGTGGTTTTCTATCCAATTAATTCATACAAATCTTTTAAAGCAATTTTAAAGTTCAGCAGGGCAACATGCATTGGAAAAATATAGCGTCACTGAATATATTTTTTTTTTATTTTTACTTGGTACGCTAGTGTAGTATGTCTGTAACATATGAAAAATCAAGTATGTAAACCTGGTTTCTTTTTTACTTCACTATGCACATACTAGGTTGCACTCAAGTGCATAAAGGGTCACCTGCCGCTTTAATTGGGAATTGAACTACTAAAAATACGGTAAAAAGTATATAGGAAAAATTTCAATGATCAGGGATCAAATCGCGGAATTCTAACATAAAGACCGAGCGTGCCTAACCGCCTCAGCCACCGAGGCTACCATCTATTATTATATAAGTATCATTTATAGATACCATTCCTAATTAATCTTTAGCTGCATAAAACAATATCAACGTGGTGCATTCACAAGAAAATAAAAAGGTGATTTTTTTGCAGATAATTTGCGACAGATTTGTCAGATGAATGTGTAGACTTCATTTGTAGACTGTCATGTGGTGAATTAAATGAGTAGAGTTGACCATCCTAATTTAATGTCTACACGCTATGTGTAGATTCGATATGTGTAGTATCGATACCCAGCCCTCTTCAGTGCTCTTAATCTCAAATTAAAAATTGCTCGCGTTAGAACATTTAACATTACTTATTTAAAAAGCACCACATATTTTGTAAATTTTCCAACTTTATATTGGATAACAACTTTTGTCTCCCGTTTTCAAATTTTTTAACATGCTTTGAAATGTTTCAGTTTAAAAATTTTCTTAAGTGTATTTATTTGTAATGGTTCAAAACTTGAAACGTCAACCTTATTTATCACAAATAATTTATTTAATTGCTATACTTTCTTTCATTATTATTCAATAATAGGTACACTTAGCAATTCGGAGAATTTTCCGCGTAATTGAAATATTTAATTTTCAAATATCGTATAGGAATAGGGAAATAATATAAATAATAAAAATACAATAGGGAAAAAAGGGAATGTCAAGAAAAAAGGTTAAACTAAAAAAAAAGGGGAAGACTGTGCACCCTGATAATCTTATGTCAGTTTTAGTTTTAAATAGTAAAACCGAAAATGTCTTCTTTTAATGTATTTAATTTTAACTTGTGTATCGCTAGAAGTCGATGGCCTGATTAACATCACGTTTTTTTTAACAAAGAGATATATACGAACCTCCTCGTTTTCCTCATGTCCGTTGTTATCTTCGTCAGACGTCGACTGATGACGATTCGAATGCGTATTCGAAGTGGGCGTGGGACTGGGAGCTGCTCTTAATCTCCCCCTGCCTGGTGGGGAAGCAAGTTGCAAAGCCACAGTATTACCTAAAATAAAAATAAAACATCCTTTAAATTAATTCAATGAAAAGGAACTAAAACTTCTAGTGTTTCAATTATTATTATTTTTATTACTAAGACCAGGGGATGCCTACTCAAATCCTGGAAAAAAAATGCCATGACAATTCCAGGTATCTTAAGTAGGTAGGTCCAGGTATCTTATTTTAAACTTAAAAAGATCAATTGTCAACAAAAAGTGGAATAGTTAGATTTTCAGCTTAGAAAATAAATTTTCCACAAGAAAAAAATTTGCAATCAAGGAGTTTTATTATTAAACATAAAGATGAATATTAAATTAAAATGATAAATATATAATTGAAATAGTTGAATTTTCAACCAAAAAGATGAATTTTTAAATAAGAACATTGATTTTCTACAAAAAAGACGATTTTTAAACGAAATAATTGATTTTTCAACTAAAAAAGACAACTTTCCTACAAAGTAGTGGACCTTTTTTTAACTAATTAGGAACATTTATTAACCCAAAATGCAACAGTTCAATTTAAATTGAAAAAAAAAATTAATTTTCAACCAAACTGATGAACTTTTAACTAACAACATTATGAATATTCAACTGGAATAGTTAAATTTTCAACTAAAATTATGAATCTTTAACTGGAATAGTTAAGTTTTGAACCTGAAATCTTATTTTAAACCAAGATGATTAATTTCTAACAAAATAGACGAATTTTCAACCTCGCCCTCATCAGTGAGTTTTATTAAATCTTATAAGAATTTGTACCAATTATTTGGCATAATTGCGTGTTTTTGGTTTGCTTTTTTCCTACTCAAGAGAGAATTACAAGATTTGAACATCGATGTTTACTTAAAACTGAGTGAAAAACTTAATTAGTTTCAATTCTTCTGACCCTAAAGCCAACAACTTACATCAACAATTTCTACAAAAGTTACATTTTTAGTTTAAAAAAAATTCAAACACAGAAATTAATTTTAAGCTAAAATGATGAATTCTCAATTAAAATGACGATCTCCAAATGGAATAGTTAAATTTTAAACTAAAAAGATTAATTTTCAACTTAAATCATGAATTTTTAACTAGAATAATAGAAGGGCCAGGTATGGGGTATAGGGAAGAGAAGGTTCAAGGTTCATTGGAGAATGAGGGTCTGGTTGTTTGATGCGTTGGTCTGAGCGGTGTTGTGTTATGGAGTGGAGATTTGGGTATGGAAGGAACATAGGAAAGTTGAGAGCATGCATGAGCGATTTTTGAGATGGATAATGGGGTTAGCTGGAGTATTCAAGAAAATATCGTCTGCTTCAGTCATTTTCAATCAGTGGCAAAAATTTCGCAGGACATACGCTTCAGTCACTCAGTGTTTAGGTTATGTGTTGCGTAACCAAGGGTAACCAGGCATTACGAAAATGTTGAAGGAACACAAGAGGAAGTGTTTATCTTTCAAAGAGACATAATTATAAGCTTTTAGACGAAGTGTGCCTCAAAACAGTCTATTCTGTTTGATTTTAATAGCTTTGAAAATAATGAGTTAAATTTTTATCTTTTTCAATTATTATACCATTCACTTTACAATGCGTGAATTCGTAATAAGTAATGCATAAATGCGTAATTCAAAAATATTTCATTTAAAAATTTATCATTTTAGATTTTTATTTTTAATCTGACATTTTTAATTTAAAGAATCTCAAAATGCAGATTTAAGGACATTTTAACTTTTTAAAATAAAAATAGTTGAACAGATAAAAAAATTTTAATTTTTCAATTTTTGAAAATAATAACTCAATTAAAAAGTATTAGAACCTCCCACTTTATGTTTTTTCTTTTACTGAGCATTGAAATACAATATTTTTTAATTTGATATTTTTAAACTTCCATTTTAAAAGTTTAAAATTCAAGAGTTCCACTTCTAGTCCTTTAATTTGTAGTTGATTTTTTATTTCTTTAAATGGAAAAATGTTTAGCTATGGAGTTCGTATTTTTTAATTTCATTGCCCATGAAAAATGTCTGGGATTTTTTTCTTCGATTAAAATGGCCACCCTGATATATGTACACACATACTTAAAAAAGTCTGTAGTGTAGTTAAATTATTGAAAGAAAAGTGACATTATTAAAAGTTCCATTTTCGGATGCAAATAGAGTAACATAGGGACCAAATCTTGAAAATAGGGTACTTTAGGGACCTTGATTCAATATGGGGTAGAATAAGGGATAGAGGGACTGGTCTGTGAGGCCTGAAATTGCTCTGAAAAAAAGACTCATCAACCTTACCTTCAACAGGTGGCCTATTCAAAGGCGGCTTGAGTTTTCTGTTAATACTCGGTGGCTCGGCAGGTGAATGTTCCGTCGAATTAACATCTGGGACAGATCCTGCTAGTCCCGGAGAAGGTTCATTGCTGATGACAGACGTTGAGTCACTCATTTTCCGGCCAGGCTTGAGTCCCCGATTAACTAGAGGTGGTGGTGGAGCCAACGTAGTAGGCACAAAACTCGAACAGTCCTTTAACAATGGACTCGGAAGATTCGAGTATGTCGCTGTAGTCGAACTTTCCGATCGCGGACTCGAAGGCTCGACATCGTCATGAAAATCGTAGCGAAATATACGATCGTCAACCGCCGATGGCGTGGCATTTGAATAGAAACATTTTCTTCCACTAGTGCCGGCTTCTATTACCGAGGAATCCTGCGAAGATTTTGGAAACTCGTAAGTTTCGTCAGTTATGATCGCAGTTGCAGGTGTCGATGGCGCTGGAGTGGCAGGGGTCGTTGGTTTCGAACTTTCAGTCGCGCCATCCAGATTCAGGTAATTGTGGCCAGGATTCTCTGGCAACATGTGAGGCGGTTTCGGAGGCCTTGGTGGAGCTGGCAGCTCTTCTGCTACGGGAGGAGCGGCAGAATCGACGATTCTCAGCTTTCCAAATCTTTTTCTTACGCTCCATGAGCCTATCTCTGCGTCACTTGAGCTCTGGGAAGGTTTAAGGTCTCCTGAAATTAAAAAAACGAGAAAAAACAAGTTAGAGCAATATTTTAACTTTTTAGGAATCATCCATAAACTACGTTACCAATTTTAGGCAATTTTTGATCCCGTCTTCTCCTTGTTGACTATCATAGATTTGCCCCCCCCCCCTTCTCTCTAGGAAGCTACGTAGACTTTAAGCACAACCTTATTTTACGTTTATACTGATTTGTTTGTGTTTGTAACGAGTCAAGTTTCAAGATGTGAATCAATATTCACCGTGTGGTGAATTATATAATTCGGTAATAAATCAAAACTTAAGATAAAAAAGTGATTTTCAGAGTAAATGTTGAAATGTGCCAAATTGAATTTTATTTCACAGTTAATCCAGTCATTATTTAATTTTTAAACTGAGGAAGGTAAATTCTGAACAAAAAATGGAAGTTAAACCTGTAATTAAAAAAAAAAGCTTTTAAATTAGAAAAAAAATAATTTTCTATCCAATAGATGATTTCTTTTACTAAATTATTGAACTTTGAAGACTAAATGAGGAAGTTGAGTTTTCAACTAAACTAGATTAATTTTCAGCAAAATAAAAAAAACACTAATTTTTTTACAAAATAGTCCAATTTTAACATAATGTTAAATTTTTGTTTGAAAAATAAGTATTTTAATCAGAAGTGAAACAGGAATTTTCCACTAAAAAAGATTAATTTTTAAACGAAAAGATTAACTTCATATCAAAAACAATTTTTTAAAACATAATCCAAGAATTCTCAAACAAAACTAAAAAAGATGAATTTTTAAACAAAAAGTTTCATTTACTACCAAAAAAGACGAATTTTCAATCAAGTAAAAAAATTCTCAACTAAAAAGTTTAAGTTTCAACTAAAAAAGATTATTTTTTAAGCAAAAAGTTTAATTTTCAAACAAACAAAAAAAAAACATTTTAAAAAAATTCCAGAATTCTCAACCAAAAAGTTAATTTTTAAACTAAAAAGATGATTTTTTAATCAAAATAATCATTTACTACCAGAAAAGACGAATTTTTTTAATAAACTTTAAGAATTCTCAACCAGTTGAATTCTTAAGAAGGAAAGAAATTTATTTTTAAGTTTTAAGCAAATATTTCAACTTTAAAACCTAGTTGTTTAATATCTAACCAAAAAGATGAATTTCTAAACAAAAAGATTAATATTCTTTCAGAAAAAAAATATTTTTAAAACAAAATTTAAGGGTTCTCAACCAAAAAGTGGGGTTTTGACTAAAAAAGAGGCATTTTTAAACAAAAAAACTTAATTTACTACCAAAAAAGACGAATTTTCAATCAAAGACAAGAATTCTCAACCGAAAAGTTCAATTTTAAACTAAAAAAGATACATTTTTTGACAAAAAGATTAATTTACTAACAAAATACACGAATTTTCAATAAAATTCAAGAATTCTCAACCAATTGAATTGGTAAGAAAGAGGCATTTCTAAAAAAAAAAAAAAATTACTATGAAAAAAGACGAATTTTTAATAAAATACAAGAGTTCTCATCCAAAAGGTTGAAGTTTTAACCAAAAAAGATGAATTTATGATCTAAAATAATAATTTATTAGCAAAAAAAAGCAATTTTACATAAAATTCAAGAGTTCTCAACCAAAAAGTTGATTTTTCAAATAAAAAAGGTGAACTTTGAACTAAGAGGTTACTTTTTAAACAAAAAGAATAATTTTCAATAAAGTTCAAGAATTCGCAAAAAAACTTGAATTTTTAACTAAAAGTATGAATTTACTACTAAAAAAAAATAATTTAAAAAAATTAATAATTTACTACCAAAAAACACGAATTTGCAATAAAATTATTCAAGAAATCTCCACCAAAAAGTCGAAGTTTCAAGAAAAAAGATGAATTAAAAAAAATTAATTTACCACTCAAAAAGACGAATTCTAAACCAAAAAGTTTAACTTTCAACTAAAAACATAAATTTTTATACAAAAAGATTAATTAACTACCAGAAAAAAGCGATTTTTTTTTAAGTTCAAGCATTCTCAACCAAAAATTTTAATTTTCACCTAAAAACATAAGTTTTTAAACAAAAAGATTCACAGACGTGTAACGTTACGTTGACTGGGCACCCATCAACCATAGATTTTGTGAGACCCCTCCCCCTCCGTCTAAAATGGTAACATAGTTTATATGGACGATCCCTTATCTTGTGGTACAAAAATTATCAGCATTTGGTAGAGACCTTGGCAGCATCAGCACAAAAGAAATGATAGGAATTCAAGCCAGTTGAGAGATCGTTAATGAATACTACAAATAACAAAGCTTTTTCTAGGCAGATAGTACAATCAGCAAACAATGTTGTGCTTACCACAGGAAGGAAATGTTTCCCAGTTAACGCTTGGTACAGGAGCAGCCCATTCATCATCAGTAAAGACGCTCTCGGCGTCGGTAGTTGTTGGAGACCTAGGAGGAGATGGAGCTATTCTTCTTGGAGCATCGTACTGTTCAGCACTTTGTCCAAGAGTGGAATTTAGAGAGCTGGTGTCGTTGAGACGACGACCCGAAATGCATTCGCTGATGGGAATGTAGGGACCAGAAATCGTACTGGTTGGAGAGATTGGAGGCGATTCTTGCGATTCAAACTGAAACACTACGATGGTTTTGTTTTTAATCAATAAATTCCCATCTAAACATCCTTTTTTTTTAGAGAAGAAGAATTACATACTCTGGCATTGCTGTTCTTCGTCCTGAGGGTACGCTTTTAATCCACATACTTGACAAACCGCGTTTACCCATTTGTTCATTTCAGCCTCATTTTCTGCTACCAAATAATACGTCCTTTTTGGCGTTTTAACGTTGAACATGAACTGGTATTTCTGCTTGCGATTCTCAAATCTCAAACCAGCATCCACCTGATTCATAATAAGAATGTTTGAATTTAATACGTACGCGTGCAAGTTTCTTTTTTCAGTATTGTAATATTTTTATGTCCAATTTTACTAGGATTATATGAAACTTACCTGTTCACATTGATCCAGATCGATTTGACCTTTGCGCTTACGGCATCGTTTGTCTGTGTAATACTCTAAAAAGTATTGTCCGGGTAATTCCCCGCTATGGCGTAAAGCAAACCACCGCTTTCTCCAGCGCTAAATTTTTAAATTAGATTTGTTTATTTTCAAAGTAATTCACTATGGAGGTCAATGTCCCAGTAATCACGGCTATCTCATTAGTCACGAAAGTTGGCTGTATCATGAATGTATTGTTAAAAAAGATGTTAAAAGTAACATTTATTATAATAAAACCCATTTATTTTCAAAATTATATATTATCAAATGAAGTTTCAATGATTAGATATTAAATAAAAGGCCATGCAAGATTTTCGTAGCGATTACTGGGACGTTTACCTTACAGATTTCAGTTTTTATTTGTAAAATCGTAATACTTTTAAGGATTTAAATTCAAATCCAAACAGTTTTCAAAACGTAAATGTTGAATTCTTCAAATCAGATTGAATAAACTTTAAGGCCGCAATTCTAGCAAAAATCATCGCAGAATATTATAGAATTAACTCGATTAAAATTGAAAACTACAGTTTGAATATTTAAATTAACCTATCAAAGTTCAAACCATAAACATATATTTTCTTTACAAAAATATTTTAACTGTTGAATCTGAAGTATTTTAGCATTTTAACAATGATTTCTTCTTGATTTTTATACTTTATTAAAAGGCCGCGACTGCGATCACCAAAATTTCAGTAAAAAAAGCCAAATCTGAAACTTGTTTAATAACAAAGTTTTTAACTTATTTTAATGTTTTAGCCAAAATTCAGATTACTGCTTAAACTATTTCTAATTTTCCAAAAGTAATATTCTATCATAAGAAATAAAAATATTAAGATCAGAAAATGTTCTGTTTAAATATTTGTAAACTATTGAAGAATTATTTGAAAATTTCCATCAGAAATCTAAAATAAAAATTGTTAATCTACGCCAAATATTTTCATCATAATTGCGCAATGATAATTTTCATTTATATCAATTTCTGATACATATTTTTTTCGGTCATTCTAATTTTTGGGCTTTTTAAACATGATAAATTTATGTCAACCCTTAACACCTAAAAATTGATTTTGAATGTACTTTATGAATAAAAAAAATATTGGTTGAAACATATCCAAATAATATTCCAAATAAATGTTAGAAGCTCTATAAGTTATCTTAAAACGTCATCATTTGGAATTTGTTCCTGCTAAGAAATGTAAAGGGCATATGCAAAAAATGTAAAACTGCCATCAATGAAAATAGAGCAGGACTCTTCACGGAATCTCAGAATATTAATAAATATATTAATACAATATAAAGGCGTTTTTTATTTCGAAAAATATTTATTGTTGATCCACGAAATTAAAAATCTCTTACAAGAATTCTTTTACAGCTAATGGGTGTTCCAAAAAACACTTGGGGCATTCACCAGAGCTTTATGCGTGAACTGAATAAAAATGGCAAAATATATCGATAAAATTAAACAATTAATTGAGGTTTAAAAGTAATATTTAAATTTGAGAAAATATTGTATTCTGTTGTTGATCTTAAAATTGAAATTATGCTGTCAAAATTCAAGGATATAAAATGTATAGAAAATTATAGATATTAGCATAATGAAAATATTAGAAATAGTTCAATTAAATTAGTTTATATATTTTTTGTCCATAAAATTAAAAAGAAAAAGCTCTAAAAATTCTATGTAAATTAAAAAGTAATAAATAAAATCTGCCAATAATACTACAACGAAGAATTACATTTTTAAGGGTAAAAAGGTCCAACTTAAAAAAAACTGTTTAATGAATTCCTAGGAATGACTTTTCTAATACTTTGAGCGTGAAAAATATTCTAATTTATTTTAGAAACTGTGAAACTCACGTTAAATATTTCGTTTTATTGGACATTGTTTTATTTTAGAAAGTGGATAACTATATAACACTAATAAAACATATAACCATGATAATTACAAGAGGTTTAGGACATTTTTGACGAAATTCAACTATTTAAATACACTTGTTAATAGAAAAGAGCAATAAGAGCGGGCTTAATTTTGTAGTAAATTAAAAATAAAAGGGAGAAATTAGTAACAAAAGGTTAATAATAACATTCTTTAAAAATTCGGACAGTTGGCCATAACTTAAAAACGTGATTACAAAATTGGAGAATTGCTAATTAAAAGCATTAAAAATTTAATTATTGAAGACTGTTTGGATTTAAATATAAACCCTTTACATTTCTTTTAATAAGTGAATTGGAGTTCAAAAACAGTTTTCAATAATTAAAGTGGAAAAAGCGATTCTTTGACAGACTTACATTTTTTAAGCAAATAAAACTAATTTCGCCGTTTTTCTATGAGCAATTACTTTCCCTGGAATTTCTAATATCAGTTTCCTTACTGCAGCATAATTTAAAAGTAAAATTTAATTATAAAAACCATTTCTTTTCAGAATTTTATAGTATTAAATGGCATTTCAAAGTCGCAGATATTAAATTTAAAAAAAACGGCCTTTTAATTACTGGAATTTTATCCTTACGCCTTTAGTTCTGAATTGTAACATTCTTACATTTGAACCTAATCTATTTTCAAGAATTATATTTTAAATCGTTTCAATTTAAATTTCTTCCCGGTTGAAGTGAGCCAATTTCGAATATTTATAGGTAAACTACAGTTTTCATATTTTTCAACTTTTATGGGCATAATTTATATATAAAGAAAACCACCGAAGAATCTTAAATAACTCATATGCATGTAATTCAAAATTGTTCAATTTCAAACATTAAATACGAATAAAGTAAAAAGAAAAGTCAAAGAAGTTCCTGGTTTTTCTATGGTCAATTACTTTCCTTGGAATATCTAATATCAGTTTCCTTACTGCAGAACAACCCTTATCGTCATTTTTACCGAATTTTTGAGATAAAAACCTAATATATGTGATATTTATTATCAGAATATTTTCATGATAAATATTTAAACTTAGCATTACATTATATTACATATTTATTTGTAGCATTTTACAGTATAAAATCGACTTTCAAATCGCAGATATTTTTAAAAAACCAAAAAATTCGATTTACGACTACTGGTATGTTTACTTACGGCTCTTAGTTCTAAATTGTAACATTTGAACCCAATCTATTTTCAAGAATTATATT
Source organism: Druon quercuslanigerum (assembly GCA_010014905.2). Classification (NCBI taxonomy): domain Eukaryota; kingdom Metazoa; phylum Arthropoda; class Insecta; order Hymenoptera; family Cynipidae; genus Druon; species Druon quercuslanigerum. The sequence continues at coordinate 23,640 of JAAAKG020137998.1, forward strand.
TTGAACCCTTTCAATTCAAATTTCTCCCTGATTGAAGTGATCCAATTTCGAATGTTTAACGACGAACTACAATGTTCAGATTTTTAAACTTTTAAGCCTTAATTTTGCAAAAAAAATCATCAAAGAATCAGAAATAATTGCCACAAATAATTCAAAATTGTTCATCACAAATACCAAATATGAATAAAGCAAAAAGAAAAGACTGAAACAAGTAAAAAATCGAATGAAAAAATTCTTTAGACTTGGACAGTTGACCATAGTTTGAAAATGTTTTTCAAAAGTTGAAGAAGAATTTTAAATTAAAAGCATTCCAAACTTATTAAATGAAAATTGTTTGGATTAAAATTTATTTTAATAAGTGATTTTGAACCCCAAACAGTTTTCAATAAATAAAGTGGAAAAAGTGATTCGCTGGCAGGCTTATTGTTTGTAAACAGCTAAAAAAAATTTCCTGGGATTTCAATGATCAATCTCTTTCTCTGGAATATCTAATATCAGTTTCCTGACTGCTGGATAACCCTTATCGTCATTTTTTTTACCGAGTTGTTAAAATACAATCCCAATATGGGTACAGTAAACTATTTTTAAACTAAATTCTTGTTAAATCTGTAATCAATCTTATTGGGAATACCCAGCTCTGCTGGACGTTTCTCGGATTTCTGAGAATATGATTACAAGAAAAGTAAAATTCTCATCACTTCAAATCTAATCATCGTTTATGGTTAATCAACTCTACTAAAAATCTTATATTATTCCAATTAAAAAAATCAATTTTACTCTAGAACCATGTACAAAGAACCTATTCTAATTATCACATTTCGTAAATTCAACAACAACTTGTTAAATAAGAGGAAAATTCAATTTGTAAAAATGATTCCAAGACCCCGAAGCCTCAAGCTAGGAAGAATAATTGCCATAGAAAAGTAAGGGGCGCTGGAGTGTGATAATTGAGGTTATACAATTACGAAAGATTCTGTTGCTTGAAAGCAGAGTAAATTTTTATTTGTAAATTTGCTAGCAAATTAAACTAGTCTGTTAAGAAAAAAATCAGTCCTTAAATTGAGTCTTAATTTTGCAAGTCTATTCTAAAGATTTAAATGATGTAAACAAAAGCTTTTTATTGTTGAGGAAAATGTTAAGAAAGGAGGAACGATAGTTGGGTACTTACGGCTCGCCAGATTTTCGTAGGCGGTGACTTGATGAGCCATCCTTCGTGGACGATTTCTTGAGTAGTCTTAAGCACCTCCATTCCCACCGCACTTAATTAATTAAAGCTCAACGTCATATACGCTCATTACCTCAGTCTCAGAGCGACTGGAACCACTGTCACGGGCAACACAAGAGCACACCCGCCATTTATCTATTTTTGGACAATAGAATTGCCGTCCAGTTTTTGCGAATGTGTTTTTCTAATCTAGATACGACTAACATTGTCGTTTTATGCCACCCATCTGCGAGAGAGACTGCAATGATGCAGTGGACTTTGCAGTGGACCACGCACACAAAATAAAAGGTACCATCTCTACACCTACTCCATTTTCATCACAGCCGTCACTGCTAATCCGCCTGCGCCTGCTGGCCATCTGGCCATCTGCGGCGTTGCCACTTGCCAGATTCGCCATCTTGCAGTGCTCTCTGATCGTATTGCGCATGCGTCGCATTCGCCATCTGTTACGTCCGGATTTCTCTGGTGTCCATCGAATTCCACAGGTTCGAACGATGGTTGGACGAAATTCTTGCGCGGTCCGTTCTTGACTTTGATTTACTTGTGAGCCAAAACCGTGAAAGTTAGGTCAGGGAGATTTAAATTATTTCAGTAAATAAATTTTATAACAGGGAATTTAGATGAAAATAAATCTTGCTATATTTAAACATTTGCTACTTGAATTAATTAAGATATCCACAAGTTTTTCACAATCTTTGTTAACTAATTGTACACATCGCTGACAAATCTTCAAACGATTGTCACTGACTGCAATTATATTTAAGTGCCGTAACGATTTTAAAGGCTGAAAGGCTTTCTTCTGGCATTTTGGATGTTTGCGCACATGGATGATTTCACCCTTCACGTCACGCAATTTCGGCGCCTTCCTGTAATTCTAATCTCTATCGAAAATTTTAATTACTAAGACTAATTTCTATTTCATATTTACCTGCAAGATACACAGAGAGAGGAAGACGATGTGTCCCGTTATTGCACCATTCTATGGAATTTTTTCCAATAGCGATTCCTTAAATACATCTTCTCAATTATATTAATAAGTTGTAAAAGTTTCATCTTTAATTTATATAATTATTATTTACTGGACTGGTAATAATTTTAAGTCAATTCTCCATTTATGATTAATTTAACAAGTATAATTAAATTCAGTCTCATCCATTAATAATTGGCCCTCTAAGATAATTCAAATTTGTATTTGTTCCCGCCTAAAGATGGCGGTTACACCATTTCATTAACTATAAATAGCGCGCTTTTTTGAAATTATGAAATGTGTAAGTGAACCTTTTGTGATATATCATCCTTGTAGAATTGATTTAATTAATTTTTAGGTCTTGAAATAGTCTTCTAGAGTGAGAGATAAATTAATTATTTGATACTGCTATTTATAAATAACTGATTGATTATAGATTTAAAGGATGGAATACTTTTTGATAAGTGTACATTTTAAATAATTCATAATAAGGCATGCGCAGGGTGGCCTGGAAGCACTGCCATCTTGAATTTGGGCACACCACGCATGCGTTGTATATTTTAGCTTTCTTTTGAATAACAATTAACAACCCAGTGAGCGCAAAATTTTGCGACATCTTTACGACAACTTTACGACATCCTATGTCCATCTCGGTAAGGTATTTTTACGATATCGTAAAGACAACTTATGATCTGAAGATGTCCTTACGATATCATAAAAACACCGTAACGACATGGACATAGGATGTCGTAAAGTTGTCGTAAAGTTGCCGTAAAAATCTCGTAAAGATGTCGTAAATACGTCGCCAAATTTTGTGCCCAATGGAAAACAATGCTTACGTATACTTGAGGACAATTTTTGTATAAATTATATTTATTCCTATCCGAGGGGAATCAGAACCACTTCGATTTTTCGTTTACACTTCAGGGTTTTAGGCTTAGGGTGATCAGTAGGGCAGTTTAATTTTTTTATTTTAATTTTCATACATATTGCCAGAAAATTTGTTTGAATCCACACAAAAATAAATGCATTTAAAAAATATATATTTAGAGATGGCCCAAGCCCCATGAATTTTAACACGAATTTCCCATAAGACAAAAATATGTTTTTGTAAATTTTATTCAGAATCATCCATGTTAGGTAAATCAAGTTGAAACTCAATATTCCTCTTCACAATTATAGTTATAAAATATTTGTTGCGGCTTTTTTTAACACAAATAATTGTTTCTAATACATAACATACTACATTCTACTGATAATTAGATGTTTATATAAATTGTTAAAACAATTATTTTTTTTAAGTTAAATGTATTATGAACTCACTCCAAGTGAAAAGTGGATGAAAAGTTGAAAATTGTTTAAACGTTATCATACATATAACGATTGGTGTGAATTTAGCAACATTTTTTCTTCCGATTCTTTCAAATTACCCAATTGGCATCGTGGAAAAGAGGCACTAATGCTTTCGAGATTTTCGTGAAACCCTAAAAGTAAGTGCAATCCTTTTTTGAACTTCTCTCAATTTGTTCAAAATTTTTTAAATGCCATAAAGTGTTGTTAACCACGTGAAAATTTCTTTGAAACCCTTTAAATTCAGGGGATGTCGAACCCTGTGGGGTAGCACGGACGTCAACCCAAGAGGTAACGACCTAGTGGAATACCTAATTGCTACTTATTTTAATATTCTTAATATGCAGAACACCCCGACGTTTCGTAACTCGGTCAGGGAGGAAGACATTAACATAACTCTCTGTACCGGTAGTTTGACAGATATTATCAAGAAGTGGTGAGTCTCAGATGAACACACTCTCTCATATCACTCACATATAGAGTTCGAGTAGGAATCCATTGTGCCCGTTTCTGGCCCTTAATGGGCCAAAAATCCAAGAAAAACGGACTGGGTTCCGTTTTCCACGGAACTAAGAAGTGCACTCTCAGAGGTGCCCAGGTCAATTAGAGACGTGGAAACTCTGGAGATCACGGCCAAGACTTTCACGAAAGCCAAAAAATCTACTTATGAAAGTAACTGTCGAACTTCAAGAGTCCGAAAGGCTGGGGAGACACAGTGGTGGAATAGGAAACTCGAAGAGCTTCGCAGGGAACCCAGAGAGTGGTTCAGACGTGCCAGTACTGGCAAGATGGGGGACTTTTGGACCTTATTCACGACCATGAGGGATGAATACAGGAGTGCAATACGTATGGCAAAGCATGAAAACTGGACCAACTTATGTGGATCTACACAGCTATCCTGCGACCCAGACTTACCTATGCAGCGGTGGTCTGGTGGAGCAGGGTCGAACTGTCAACTGTGAAGGCTCAACTGGAAAAGATCAGGAGACTGATTCTGAGAGGCATCACGGGTGCCTTGAAGTCGACACCCACAATGGATCTGGGTGCACTTACAGGTTTAAAGCCCCTTCATCTCACCATCAAAGCCGTGACTGCGAAGGCGGCCTGGAGAATAAATATGGTGAATGATAGCCGTATCTCGACAATAGTGCGGGTACCAATTGATATTGCGAGGAGGCCGACACTGAGCATACTCAGGGACAGAATCTCCACTCGTCGCTATCTCTTCGACAAGAAGTATCATATAAGCCTACCCACAAGACTGGAATGGCTTAACGGTGAGGCACACCTGTCCAGTGATGGAGATAACTGGTTCACAGATGGCTCCAGGAACAGGGAGAACGCAGGAGCCGGTGCATATCGTAGAAAGAATGGAATGGGTTTCACAATTGCGATAATGCCCAATTCCACAGTTACACAAACACGTCACTACTAGTTTGGGTGTGCTTTGAGGCACTGGACACAGTGGAATCAAGGGCAATAATATATAGGACAGGCTAGCTAAACTCGCAGCAAAACAAAATTTTACTGAACCTGAGCCAGTTGTAGGCATTTCCAGTAGGTCAGTTACTGAAAATATTAATAGTTGGCTGACCATGGAACATCAAGACGAGTGGAGTTCTGTCTCTGGCTGCAGAAAGGCTAAAGCACTCCTAGGCTCAAAGCTGAACCCTGACCGAGCGAAGGAATTACTCAAGCTCGGGAGATAGGAAGTCAAAGTCCTAACAGAACAGTTTATAGGACACGGAAACCGCCGGTATCACAGACATAAGATAGGTCTTAAAGAAAGTCTAATCTGTCGACTGTGCGGTGAGGATAATCAGACGTCTACTTATATCCTCTGTCACTGTCCTGCCATTGCGGAGAGACGTGTAATACTTACAGGCAGTATCTGCACCAATGAGTCTGAAACATCGGCCAACAGCGTGGCAGCGGTCCTCTTCCTATGCAGAGGGTTATGGAGTCACGCTTGAGGCTTAAACGGGGACGCAACGGGTTCACCCAGGCGTCAGGGGCTGTGTCGGTCTCAACTCAGAACAATAATAATAATAACAAATAAACTATCAAAAATTTCTTTTTTTTTAGTTGAAAGCTTAACTCTTTGGTAGAAAATTTATCTTTTATGGTAGAAAATTAATCTTCCTGGTTAAAAAATCATCTTTTTGCAATAAATTCTGTGATGCAGAATTATTCAGATTGTAACGAACTTTTTAATTCCTCACAGAATTCTGACAGCAAGACAGAAACAGTAGAGACCAGACTTGATCCAAATCTGGGAGAGTTTCCTGTAAATAAATCATAGGATTTTCAACTGCATTTCTTTAAAAATGCTTCATCAACCTTTTTTATATTTGTTATCATCACAATTATTTAACTTTTATACAGAACACTATTTTTCCACTGTTGATACCTTACGACTATACGCGATGTAAAATAACCTGCATTCCACATACGGGTCAATAAGTTGCTGCTTTTTCCCTTTGTTACATTGTTTTCTGCACTTTAAGCATCATTTTTATTGACAAAAGGTATTTTTTCCACCTTTTTATGCAGTTTCTTAGCACCTGGTACATTATTTTTATTGAATTTTGCATTAAAATTGGGTACGATAATGTACATTTTACCAAAACTATGTCCGAAAATTTTAAATGCCCGCTAAGTGTCATAGCGACGCTTACCTAGTGGGCACAAGCGTTAGGACAGTTTTCAAAACGTTCAACTAACGTCTTTTAAATTTTACGTCCAAGAAACATTTTTATGACGTTCCAATTACGTTCTTAAATTTCGTGCCTACTGGGTAAGCTTCCGCTCTTAAATTAAAAGCCCTATTCTTCTGAAACCTATTCCAACCAAAAATATAGGCTTGGTGAGTTTTTCAGGAAGGTTAGCACAGTGCTCCCGACTTTTACATCCTTGGCAATGTTGTAGAATTCAATTATGTGTAGTATCTTGACGTTGATTCATTGAAGAGTGGATCAAATTCGTTGCTGTCGTTGAATATTTGAAACCACAACCGGGAGATAAAATAAGGTTTAAAACACAATTTGATACATTATAATTCATTTATAAATTTATCATTGTTTTGCACTATATGCACATAATCCATCAAGCACTATAAACAATTTAGTTAGTTGCGGACCAATTTGCACTTAGAAATTAATTCTATGATTTATAAGAATCGGCGAGAGCGGAACACGCCGACGCGCTTCGTATCTAACAATTTAAACTTTCTATTTTCAAAGTTGATGAAATCACATATAGTTTAAAAAATACTCTAAATCCAATTTATCAAATTGACTAGCACAAGTTTAAATTAATAATTGTGGATCAAAATAAAAAAATCTAACGTTTTTCTTCCGTGCGCGCCTTTTTATAAACTGTGGTTAGGGAGGAGTGATTCTCCTGCACTAGGCCCCCAGCCAATCAAATTGCTGACCTCATAGAGTACTATGTCCATTTTACCAATTAGAAAATAGGTCGTATGGCTCAACCTACTGGATATAAGTCGCAAAATGAGTCATTTCATGATTTACATTTATAAACATTGATGATCCAAAGTCCATGCTTATTGCGTTTTACATTCGTCTCGTTGGCGCCATAATGTCATAAGGGATACTAAAAATAGTACTATGACTCATCTTATGGTCTAATAATAGCGATGACCTGACATTGCACCTATCAGCATCTATTTTCCAGTAAGTATCCAATTTTCTTACTTTGTTACCACCTTATAACATTTATATAACTTTACTTTGCCTTCATAATATTGCGTTAAACTGGAAACTAAGTTGAATTCTCCCGCTAAATTCGCCATCTTTGGTTATGTGCGGTAGAATTTTAGTTCCCAATTATTACACTTCATTTTGCACATGAGTTAAAAACTTAAAAATATATATATTTTTGAACATTATTTTTAGTTGAAAAATATATTTGGTTATGCATTTTCGTAAAAATTATTGCGGAACTTTTCTGTTATACTATAATATGTCATGTGTATACTATCTTCCATAATTTCAAGAAGTATGAAATTTTAAAAAGAGATTTTTAAAATGGAAAACTACTAAATAAATTTCTTACGCCACAATTCACTGACCTTTTAGAGGTTTTAAACATAGCGTCACCAGATCGGTCGAGTCGAAATACAGGACACTTAAAAAAGCTCTGAAAAGGCCAGCAGCGTAAGTTGTATTGCGTCCACGAATGAGGAAAAATGTGTCTTTGAACAGTTTTCACTGAAAGTCCCTAGCGGACCGAGTGAACGGAAAGAACACTCTACAGCGTATCCTTATAGTATCCACATAGGATCCCTTCCATTTCATGCATAAAAAATTGTTAACAACAGCAAAATCAACTTTTAAATTGGTGGAATTCGAATTCTACGTTAAAATCTCCATTAGAAAATCACAGAGTAATCGAAATATTTGTTTTTAATGGTAAAAAGTTTAGAAAAAATATAACACCTATAACGCTTGTTGACTGCTACTTACAGATGATGCGTTTGAAGTGTGGCAGTCAACAGGCGTTATAGATGTATTTTTTTAATTTTTACCGTAACAAAAAAAACTTTTGCGATTACTCCGTTACATTCTGATGGAAAATTTAACGTAGAATCCGAATTGCAACAAGTTAAATTCCCATCTTGCTGTTTTTTTTTTAGTTTTTGTTGCATAGTACGGAAGGGATGCTATGTGGATACTACAAGAATACGCTGGAGAGTATCCTTTCCGTTCACTCGGTCCGCAAGGGTAAGTTGCGTTGATCGCTCCATTGGGATTTTATGAAAGCAGAGATTATTTCGCAACTGGCATTCAATTCGCAATTGGCGTTAAAAATCACCCAGTGGGCACGAAATTTAAGAACATAATTGGAACATCCTAAAAACCTTTCTTGGACGTGCAAGTCAAAAGATGTTATTTGAACTTTTAAAAACTATCCTAAGTCAAATAATGTTCTAAAAACGTTTCATGTTCGAAATACGTCTTTAAAACATCTCTGAAACATTGTATGTTTATGGAACGATATTTTTACTGACTTAGGATGTTTTTGAGCCGTTCTAAAGATGTCCTTTAACGCTTGTGCTCACTGGGCATTCGATTTCTCGACAAAAAAACTGTTCTGTAAGAACCAGAACATTTTCATATTTTTCAAGAGAAAACCAGGACACCAGGACAGATGGGGAAAAGGCAGGACATGTCCCGGAAGACCAGGACGTCTGGTAACCCTATTTAAACATAGACACTGAGGTCAAAGAAGCTTCTATACGTCTGGGCGTAATGTTCTTACCACATAATCCAATGGTAATTATACCGAGGTAGGGGTTGTGAGGAAAATAATTCTCGTCTCCCCGTAACTTATTAGAGCATCAGACCGCCATTTCAAAGACCTGGGTTCGGCTCTCAGCGGAGCTTGATAGAAATTTTATCACCATTTAGAAATAAAAATCAATATTGAGAAAATATTGATGTTATCCCAGTAGACAAAAGTGAATTAACATAAAATTATTTAATAGATTTTATTGCCCACATACGTTTTTAGGACATATTTGGAACATTAGACTTCTTCGGACGTTTTTTGGCCTGATGTCATAAAAACGTCTTTAAATAATAATTCTAAATAATTTTTTACTTAATACTCACACTAGGAATTATGTGGCTAGATAGTTATATTGCTGATCTAAGTCCTTATTTTAATAATTAATCAACCCTACAATTATTCTAAAAAAAGAGGAAATATGTTATTATTCTCTATAATAAGGGTGATCCAAAAATGCATTGCAATATTTTTTTCTCGAATTTTCATGCATATTGGCCCCATCAAATCTGTTTGAATTGACACAAAAATAAATGCGTTCTTTTTAATGATATTTAGAGATTCCGCAATCACGTATGGTACCCGTATTTCCCGTAATAAAAATACATTTTTGTACATTTCATTCACAAGTTTTATAGGGTCCCAAAAAACTCCATAACAAGTGAAAAATTAGGCTTCACGAGTTTTTGGCGAAAATGATACTTTTTTACGCTCAAATTGTTTCAAATACATAAAATACAACTTTTTAACCTATTTTTGACTTTTCAGTTAAGAGTGAGACAAATATTAATTATATTTTTTTTTCTCAAATTTTCCACTTTTGGTTCACTGTAGACAAAAATAATTTTTTAAATAATTTATTATAATTTTTAACTGTTTTTAGCAATTTTATTTTAGAATAGGGTTAGAAAGTTGCGATTTTTCCGAAAGCTCAACTCATTTTAAACTTATCAGTTAGTGCGAGGCAATACCGAAACTTTTCCGAAACTTTAAACTTTTCTTCTGTTTTTTATTTATGAAAAAATAATAATTTAATTTTCTAAAATAAAACTGATATTTGAAATATTCATCAAATTTTCTGTGTGGATCGTATTAAACGTAAATTTCATGTGAATACTTACTGAAAGCATTTTTGTTTAAATTACACCAAACTCTCGTTTTCAGTCCAATTTCGTGGGTTGACTGCAAATATCTTCGGACTGAATTCGGGGGTAACCAAACGTTAACAGTCTCATACAGTTAACATACTCATTACGCGATGCGCGCGCGACGGTCAATTGGAAAGTGATCTCATTTTTTAAATTTTGTTCCAATAGAAAAATTTCATTGGGATAGTTTCAAAAAATATTTATTATCTAAAAACATTTTTTAATCTATCAGAAAAATAGTTTTGTCTATTTTTTTATCATTTTCAAAATTTTGAAAAGGGTATGAATTTTTTATTTGTATTCAAATTAAAAATGTCTTTAGGATTATTTGCAGGCCTTTTTACCGTGCATTAGAAAATTAAACTAAAATTTCTTAAGCTCTTGGAACAAAAATTTCAAATTTTAAAATGGCTCTAAATTTTTTAATTTTTGTCGAAAATATCTGACGTTTATTTTTTACCGTTTACTTTACCTTTATTTGGAGACCTTAAAATAATGTATCAAAGACTGACTTGATTCGTTAAATTTTTAAATTTTTTTAGAGAATTTACTCTAAAACACTACTTTACCGACACGGTACATTCAGTTAAGCTGTTAGCGTCCATTTTGATCTCATCATAAGTGACGTCACATGCCTAAACTAATGCTACGCAAATTCACGATACTTTTGTTGCTAAATAATAAACTTTAAACATTCTTTTCAAATATGCCGTAGTAGCCAGTCAATTACTGCAACATAAAATTTTAAATTCCGTTTTTTGAAAAACTGCAACATTATTTTTCATACTTTTATAAAACGTTAAACTAGTAAAACCAATACTATCTTTCGTAAAACCATGGGCACCAAACGGTTTGGCCAGAAAATTATTTTATTTTTCACCTCTTTAACCTGTAATTTCCCCTACCATTAATAGAATTTAACTTGAGGCGCGTTTTTCAAAAAACAGGGTTGCTACAAATTATTAATTTCGAAATTCCTCAACTTTCCCTGACACTTACATAAATATCTTTCATGTTACATTTTCAACCAATAAGACTAACTTCTTACCATGATGTAAAAAAAGTTGCAAACATAAATTTGTAATAAAATACATTAATTTTCAAAAATTTGAGCTTTTAACTAAATAAATTATTTTACTTGCATTTTCATTGTTTTTAACTAAAAAAATTACTTTTCAATGAAGAAGATTAATTAAAAGACGAATTTTTCAACAAAATACATGAATTTTCAACTATTTTTTAAAAACTCAAAATTGAATAGAAAAAGTAGTTTCAAGAAAATAGTTAAATTATGAATAAAATAATGGAATTGTCAACTAAAAAGATGTATTCTTCGCAAAGAATAATATTCTACGACAACAAACCAACTTTCTACACAGCACATGAATTTTCATAAACATTTCATAAAAAAAACTAATTATCAATCAAAACAGAATTTTCAATGAAATTATTCAATTCAAAAAAAAAAAGGTGAAATCTCTAGAACAGATTTTTTTTACCAAACTCAAATTTTCAACCAGAAAAGGTTTATCGGTCAATTAACCCTAGAATGGTAATGGGGGTTCGAGCGCACCCCATTTCAAACTTCAAAGTACGCTCCTGACTTAGGGTAGG
>JAAAKG020137999.1:0-12755 GCA_010014905.2 Druon quercuslanigerum
GACCAGAGAACTAACCCAAGGCGTCTGTGGTAGGGTTCACTTGTGGTCAACCACACTAACGAGTCCACGCAAGTGAATAACGACTGCCAGACCAACTCTTGGGAGTCGGCTTCGATGGTAGTAATCTACCTCATCGAGCTCACGTAGCAACTCGCTACAGTCGTGCGAAATATAGCTCAATTATTTTAAGCGAATTGTGGTTAACATAAAATGTTTTGTAATACGAAAAGCTGAGAATTTCATTAAACGAAGTGTGGAGAGTGCGCGGAGGAAGAAAGAATGTGCGGATAAGTAAAACCTGCGAGAAGAAATATTGGATAATTAAATACATATTTAATAAATTAAATGAAATACATATTTTTTTGAATAAATATGACTTATTTAAATAACTTAAAATAAATGCTCCGTTTTACAACCTTATCTTGTATAGTCATAGTTTTAAGACATCAGAAGCATAAGAAAATGTGAATTAGGACAAGCTGACTTCATTAAAACTGAAACATTCGAACTTCAATTATTACTTTTGATACAGAATATAAATCTACTTAAAACTATTTCTACCGTATACCTTACACTATGATACATACATCGAAACAAAAATTCCTTTTTAATGCACTGAAATTACATAGTAATCTTTGAAGGACATACAAGTGACAGGTTGTAGATATATGCCCGTACAAAGTTTTTTAGGGTATGTGATACTTTGAAATTTATCAATTATACCAGTCTCAGGTTCCCCCGGATTGTTTCCAACAATAATAAAGATTTCGTATTAAAATTTTTGGAAATGCTAGCAAAAATTTTACCGGACGTCTCCGAACTCGCTGTTTGTGGAATTATTTTTAAAATAGCTAAATTTGATTAATGTGACAGTATTTTGGCCGAAAACTTGGGAGAAGCAAAAAAACATAGTAACTGATGCCCCGAAACTAACCTTGTTTGTAGACAATTAAAAAATTGTATTCCGTACATAATTTCTAAGTGGCTACCTACAGCATCGGTACGACAGAGACCTACATTATTGGAATGGCAGAGAGCTGAAAACTGATCCTAACCTCAAAATAGTATACATGCATAAAATTGTTATTTAGCAGAATAAAATTCTTTGTGTTCATATCCCTTAAAAGAAACGTTTGGGGATGTCCGTTATAACATTTTATAACATTTCCGAATTCAATTTTTTTTTTTAATTTTAATTTTAATGATTTTTTGTCAGAACGTCGTGAGGTTTTTAAAAACTGAAAGAAAATGAAACATTTGTCTCAGAGTAAAGAATAATTTTTGGATTTGGTATTTTAAGAATATCAAGATTTTTACGAAAAAATAAAGTACTTACCTCATTGTTAACAGGAATTGACTGTCCTAAAAGAGTAGAAATAAACGGAGTAATATCTGCTTGCTCAATGTCCTGGCGTTCAGAATTATTGCTGATGCCAGCACCCCATGCAATAAAAGGTGTTTCTGTCTCATCTTTGGAACCACTCCCATGAGAACCCCAATCAGTCATTCCGTGATCTGATGTAAATAAATAGGCAGTGGTTCCCGGTTCAAAAACCTTCTCAGTTTTTTGTACAATTTCCTGTATTCTCCAGTCTACGTACTTCAGGTTCTCCACATAGTCTCTAAATTTTAAAAAGTTTAATCAGGATCAAATACAATTTTTAATTAAAGACGAATAAAATAATTCCGTGATTCAACCAGAATGATTCCGCACGAGTCTAAATAAAAATTGCATTTCGTTTATATCTGGAGCAATGCGCTATATTATTCCAGATGATTCCGTTTGTTCCACTCGCAGTCCGAATCATTCCATAACGAAAATTTCCATTCCGTATGAATCCATCGAATGACGCGAACTCATTCTGAATGATTCCGTGCCATTTCTTCTCAAGTCCGGATGATTCGGCACATATCAGAATGGAAATTCTATTCCTCCTGAATCCATACATAACGCCAGCTCACTCCAACTGCTTCCGATTCGATTCGAATAAAATTACCACATTGCACGTGAAACGTAAGTTAAAGAAAGAGAAATGGAATTACGGATAAGCTCAAAATTTTTCCGAATGACACGGAATCAGTTGGAATGAGCTCATGTTATCTGGCGGATTCAGACGGAATGGGAATCATTCGGAGTGAATTCAGAATTTTACGGAATCAATCGGAATGAGCGGGAGTTATCCGGTATGCACACACACACACACACACACAAACTGATAATGCAACTAATTTTGAAACATTTCGATTTTTTTTATATGAAACCTCAGATTTTAGACTGGATTATCTTCAAATCATATTTTAAAGAAATAAAAATCTCTAATTTTGTAGCTATTTGCATCAAAATAATTATTACTGTATGGGTTAAAAGAAATAAACGCCTGTTAGTTAGACAAAAATATTGTGAAATTAAATACAGACCGATGATAAATGATTTTGAACAATACATATGTAAATTGACATAGCAAAATATGATTAGATTTCAGAGATGCCATTTTTGAGTTTTGTGTACCGCATATTCTACATTGAATATGATATCCATATCATAAACTGTCATCAATTTTGACCTATCACTCACGGTTTATCCAATATTCATTGATAATAATAATAACAATAACGGTAATTTATGTTTTGAAAGTTCCTGAAACGTTCTCATATGGCGGACATTTCACACGCTCAGAGAACGTTGCTCCTGGAAGGTTACGGAAACGTTCCGTGCTATTAGGGACTATTGAATGCTTCGCCATATGCTAATCTTGCCATTGTTATTGGTATATTAAAGTGGGTTCTATAAACTTTAATTTAAGCTTTGTAACAATTTACAATTGCGATTCAATTGTATAAATCGGTCAGCCGAAAGGGATTTTTCGTCATCCGTCTACTAGCGGCAAAAACATGGTCCCAAATGCAACGTCACATTTATATAATTATTTGTATAGGAAATATAATTACTTATGAATGATTCATAGTGGTCAAGCTATTTTTAAATATTTTGAAAGTAAACAATACATACCTTTGGAACTGTTACAATTTATCATACTGTTTTACAAAGAAAAGGCTCTAAGCTTATGTATCATTTCAAGAAAATTATAATTTTTAAATAATTTAATGCAATAAAAACTTCAAATTTCGAAAGTATGTTATTGATTTAATATTTCAACAACAATAATTTGTTTATAAATAATAATTAATTGTTCTCTCTGTTTATTGTACTTTTAACCTAAATATAAAAATACCCTATTTTAACTCATATTGTACACATGGCGTGAAATTTAATAATAAAATACTACAATGACGAACAAAATATTAAAATGTAACATTCCCATAACAACCTTAGTTCTAAAATCAAAAGAAAAATAAGCATGGTTAAGCTATAATAATTCTTCGACACTGACCATTTTGTCCGAGTAAGTTGATAAGACAGTCAAAATTCAGACCTTTTCTTTTGGCATTTTTTATTGAAATATTTCTTACCCTCACAGTGCTCTTCAAGCATCGATAGGTTCGAATAACGGTTCCAAAAACTGTTTGGATAGGCTTGTAGATAACTATTTATAGTACCCAAAACCAACTACCGTCCAGCTTCGGGGCTGTTGGGGCAGAATATTTCTGGAATTGCGGACTTATCGGATGCCACCTTTAGTAGCACGATATTAGGTGCGCGCATGCGTAAATCATTAGCGCAAATAATGAGCAAGATAGCACACGCAGTGGGAAAACCCCAATTAGTGTGCGTGCCGTACGTGTGATGACGTTTTAAGGGGAGTGCACATTTATCGGATGGTAAGTTATCGGAGTTGGACTGAACATTGAAATCGTAGCTGATCCCCTTCTAGAGATATCCCAAAATTACTTTTGCGATTGTTACTGCGTATATATTATAGTATATTTTGCACTGGATGGTAATTATATACATACATATATTATATACTATGTCTACATAGGAATGAATTTATAAAAACGCAATTTTTAATAAGAAACCACTTTCAGCTTATCCCAAAACCAACGACGGTAGAATGGCCGAATTTTATATTTTTAGCTTTTTATTCCTTTACAACATTTTTTTTGCTTTTCCCAATTTTTATTTTTCAAATTGTTTTTTAGCTTGATATCTTTTGAACCTTCATCTAGATGTGCTGCGATGAAAAGTATACCACTGCCTGCTTGAGCCTTAATGCAAATGAAGTCTTCAAGAACGTTTATTTTATACCGCTCCCAGGCTTTAAAAAACTCACGGTGAATTGACTCTCCTGCTTTCATTTTGACTCTGCTGCAACCATGAATTATTAGGACATGAATTTTCTATATCTGCTGAATTCCCATACTTTTAAAAGCATTACGTCATTCAGCCGAATGAGAATCTATGTGTTACGAACGTTTCTGGAAGATAAAGAGCAGTTAAAGACTTTGTTAATGGCATTGAAAGCAGTTTCAAAATGTACTAAACGCAGAATTCAAATGTATTTATCAATTTCTGGATCTGTAAGTTGAGCCGATTGCCTAAAAAGTATTGTACATGAATTTCCTTAACAAATTTCTGCATGAAATTTTTTCGGGATATCTTTTAACTCTTTTGGCCGTATTACTGCCTTTTATCTACTCACAAATGGAATTATACCATCCCAAAATAAATGAGCCACAAATCCTGGTTAAATATACAATTCAAGAAGCACGCATTTTCCAAGAACATTAATGTCATCATCTATAATTGAAAAGCGGAGGATATGTTGTACTGTGACACTGTTTAGCATACTTCTTATTTTTTCCTGTGCAAAAAAATTTCTGGTAATCTCTGTTTACTAACCGTACGTTTTTAATGCATAACCTAGTCATCACTATTTATATTACTACTATGAGCTGCATCAGTTACCTCATTATTATATAATTCAACACTATTTCACAGGTCGGCTAGTGTGAGAAAACAGTAGGGACAGAGGTACCTTGATGTGATAGTTTCTTGGCCATTTATTACGAGTAAAGTTAGAAATCTGACACAAATTTTAAAGGAATATTGTGGAAATTATTCAGATTAAATAAAAGCGCAGTGTTTTTCATAAGTCTCCTTTATTTGTGGCACCAGACCTGACATTATCAATCTGAACACACTAGTCAAGTTACTTTTGTGACCAACATTTCCACACTTATAATATTCTTTTCTTAGTTAGTACATTAAAGTCGTCTTGCACATTTGAATGAACACCATTGTCATTACCCAATTCAGTTAAATAGTCATCGAAAAATATGGACATGGATATTTTGAAAAACCCTTGGCCACCATCAGCTATAACTTTAATAAGGAAGTTTCGTTAATTTTTCGTTAATTTATCAGCTTGAAATTTAAGAAGAAACTTCATTTGAGTGAAGAAACATACTTTCGACATCTCGAAAAGAGACAGCTACAATTTCAATGTAAGTGGTTTTGGCAATTATAAATAATTATGTAAAAGCCTATCCAAAGAGTTTTTGAATCCATTTTAATCGAACCTATCGATGCTTGAGGAGCACTGTGTCCTATTTTAATCTTTTTACATTGTAGATAAAATGTTGAACTATTGTTTATGAGACTCGTTTTCTAGATATTATTTAATTCCTGAAAATATAAAACGTATTAATGTCAAGGTGACCATTTTAGACCCAATTGTCCTATATAATACTTACGTGTCAAAATATATCAAGTCTATTATTTTGATGTATTTAAAGACAGCAAAGTATGCAACCAATCAAATCGAGATGATCAAAATTTGAATACTCAAATCAAACATTATCATGGAATAATTTTTCCTTTGTTATATATTTTTATCTAATGAGCCGATCACATGTATGTTTTAAAACATCCTTCTTTTATGCGTGCGTAAGAAATGCTACTTTTCACGTCTGTTTAACAACCGCAAAATGCTACATTCCCCAGGAAGTAATCATTGCAGTGAATTAAAAGTTAGTTTCATAGATGTCATTGATATTGTTCACGCAAAAAAAATATTTTTCTTCACGCTAGTCGACGTCTGCTGCCATCTCTTGGTATGAAAAAGAATCATTAGAAACTCGGTGAATCCAGTCTTTTATTTTTTACAACTAGATAACCTATAAATCCGTAGATGCTTTTCTTCAGTCGGGGGGCTTTGCCCACCGAGCCCCCGTTCCCCGGCCCCATCTCCCCTTATTACGCACTTATAAAAAAAATAGCATAAGTAACTCGTGCGGGGCCGGTGATTGCCCACACTCGTTGCTGAATGTACTATACTCATTTTAAGACTGTTTATGCGAGTATGTTACACAAGATGACATTTTTAACAGATTATGTTTTTAAAGATTTTCTCAAAATTGACTTAACAGACACATTAAGCCATAGACTTTGATTCTGTTCAGTTCGATTTAAGTTCAGTTCTTGGTCTATTCTACAAAAAATAATTTGATTCATACTTAGAGCGAGGTTTACTGGCGTGACCTGCCGTATCACAGCCCAAGAGGTGGAAGAAAATAATAATGTTGTCCTGATCTTTGACTAAATTTGCATCATACTTAAGCCATTGTAGAAATCGCTCAAATACCCATGAATCCAGTCTTATAGTGGAGGTAGAGGTGTCAAAGTCTTGCCAACTAGAAGGATAACTTTTACCCATAAAGTTTCTGTTGTTGCCTATGATAATGTGTAATTATACATTTTTACATTAGTTCTGAAAGTTTTAAAAAGTGATTTTTCAAATATAAAAGTATTGCCATTGAATTGAATTTCCAACAAAACTGAAAAGCAATTAGAAAATTCAATTTTTGGGCAGTTTAAAACTTTTGATTTTTTCTACTGACCTTTTGAAAATAGAGAAATAATATCTGGGCTTCCCCACCCCCAAGTCATGTAACTTTGATTAAAAACGGAATCAAATTCGACAGGATTCTCTTTCCAGCCTTTAAAAAGCGCACTTGGATCTTCATAGAGTCCAGCCACGATTGCTATGTTGCCTGGTCGTGATTCTGTAGGCATTCTGGCATGCGAAATACCCCAAACGCCTTCATTTTTTAATTTCGTACTGCAAATTAAATGTTGTTAGATGTTACATGCATGCTCAATACAAATTGAACTGCCTCTAAAACTGTACATATGTTATCATTGAAATTGCTAATCTCTGAGATCATTCTTAACAAAAAAAAAATGTGATGTACCTGAAGTTGGCAAAACCATTTCGATTCATTCAAAAAATTAGAGTTGCGCTGACTTGTGCTAGATTTGCGAGATAAATTAAACTGAGGTAACTACATCGTCGAATCTATTTATGGCTTGCATCGTAACTATATTCGACATTTATGGCTAATTTAATGCCCTGCTTTAAAAAAAACAGGATTTGAGCTAGTTTAACGTTAAGCTAAGGTTACCACACGTGAAAATAACATTAAATTTAGTGATCATCTACAGCATGTCCCACGGGAAGTTGTGAAAAGTAAACAACTGTTATTTGTTAACGCGTGCAGAAAATGAAGAACGTAAAACTGCATCTAATAGAGGAGAGTCTAAATTTTTATTCAGAGTTTAGATATAATTATAATTCAATCAGACCATTCGAATAAAATTCCAAAATATTTTTTCAAAAGTGAATGAAGTTGGAATTCTTAGTGGTAGATATTTTCGTAGTGCACACCATTATAATTAGCACAATAACTAATTCTCTTGCAAAAACCGTACAAAACACGTTCCAGATCGTCAGTTGTAATGTCTTAAAATACTTTCTCAATGGCTGCTATGATTTTTCCTTTGAGCTCAAAAAAGGGGAAATAGGGTACTTTTACACGAAAAAACGATATACTTAGGTCGTTGAAAATCTATTCAAAGTAATATAAAAGTCAAAGAAAAAATCGAATGAGTTAAATGCACAGTTTTTATACGTTTAATATCGTTCCCAAAAATATTTCTTTCAGATTAGTAATTTCTCCTTACTATAATTAATACTTTTAATGTAAATTTAAAACCACACTCTACAGTAGAGCAAAGTAAAAATGCTAAAATTAATCAAATCATGTGACCTAAGGGGTAAAAATTTGTGGGTCGACATCCAAAACAAGTAAAGAAAAAAATATTGAAGTCGGTTAATATCATGTTCCTTTTTTGAAATTTACAATAAACAATTTTTAAATTCAAAAAAAAAAATTTGCCTTTTACAATTTTTGAATGTGTACAATAATACATTTTTGGATTGATTCGAAGCTCAAATTTCTTTAGCTTGAACCAAAGAAACATCATATTATTTTATATTCATGGTAAACATTTTTTCGTGGTGTTTATAATGTTTAAAAATCGAAAAAAATGATATGCCAAATATCTTGAATTACGACAAAAGTTTTTTTCTTCAAAAAAACAAAATGACGAAATGACAAAATGATTCTTTGGTTCTAGCTTAATAAGTTGCATGTTCGATATGTTCAATTTTTTGTGTGCATATGGCTTAATCCAAAAAAACATGCTTGTACACTTTTTCAACAAAATTTTTTATTGAGTAAAAAAATTAGTTTTATTTTCGTAATTTTTCATTATTGTTCATTAGTAAAAGCTATAAATATAACAAATTTGTCATAATTTTTGAATCAATAGGAAGTATTTTAAATTTGGAATCGTTACATTTTACTGATTTAATTTTTTTTCACTTTTGTCGAATACCAAACTACAAGTTTTTTTCCCTCGGCTCAAAGGATCTGATTTATTTGAGCATTTTCACTCCGCCCTATTCTTCAGTGCTCCTCAACTCAGATTACAAAGTTGCTCAAGTCAGAACATTTAAAATTGCCGTTGATAGATTTGGAATATTCCATTTTTTAATTAGGTATTTAACTTTGTAGTATATATTTTGTAACTGTTCCAATTTTATATTGGATGACAACTTGTATCTCCACTTTCACATGTTCAACATGTTTTAAAATGTTTCAGTATCAAATAATTATTCAACAATGGGTTAGCAATTTCAGAGACTCTTTTATGTCATTCAAATATTCTATTTTTAAATATCATGTATTTAAAGAGAAAAGGGGAAAGTTTTGTTGCGAATAGGGGAAAAAGCAAAAGACTCTGCACCCCGAAAAATGGTTTCCAATGTTTTGGCTGCGGGTACCAAAACATCGATAAAAATAACCAGACATTTTCGGTACGTGTAAACACTTTCTTTTTACGAATATACCAAATATGCAAATGCATTACCTTAAATAAGGTGGACGATGGTCCCAAAATGTTCGAAATCGCATGCCATCAGCGACAAAAAGTAAAACTCTTTTTGCAGGGCCTTTTTCAGACACTGGTATCGTCGGCAAACCTTGTATTATCGGAGAATGAAAATTTGCATCCATAGCCCCCCATAAAATAATCAGATGCATAAGAAAACCCCACATTCCCAAAAAATAATCATGCTTATGTTTTCTTTCTGTCAAATACATTATATTTCAATTGATCAATTCTAAAAAAAATGTAAATATATAATAATTTTCAGATTATTATTACAAATACTTTAATGTAACTCAAGTTGCAAAATCAGTAGCCACGTGTGTAATATTTCTTTTTGCAATTTCATAGTTGTCATTTTTTTAAAAAATGGATATCACCTAAATAATCACAAATAACTTATAACAAATTTCTAAGACTTCTGTAATTTGGAATGCATATTTTATCAAGTCATTATTTTATCAGTGATAAAATATGAGATAAGAAACAACTTTTATCAAACAATTCGGCGTGAAGAAACGGTGACAAAATTCTATATTTTTTAAGTGTTTTCAAACTTATTTCTAGGTTAGTTTTAGTTGTTAAACAAAACGGTTGATCTATGGACCTAGCGTAACGGAGGCACGCTGCGCGCATTGTCGGGGCGGCATGCATAGCCGCCATATTTCGGCAGATATGCACTTCCGCCCTTTTCCATTGTGTTTACCCAGTTTGCCTTCACGCCTGGTCCTTCTATTCATACTGTCTATGGGTATGTTCATCCCAATATTTTCAATTATTTTGAAATCTCGAAATTAAACATTATTTGAAGTGTCAAAATGAATTTGCTCGTTACGCTAAACCTATTATGTGATACTTCTTGCTAGTTTTATTGTTTATATTGTTATACGTACTGTGTGTACCATTTCCTGCTGATATAAGAAAATGTGTTAATTGGTAAGTATTGAATAAAAAAAGTATATGCTTGATTAGAGATTAGGTGGTTGTATTCATATTTCGAAGCAGTAACAAACAAATTACAAGTGATATAAATATAAGTCATTTTGAAAGATTAAGAAGTCGTTTATACGAATTTATTTTTTAGACAAATAAAAATTTTTATTCCAAAACATAACCTGAAATATAAAACCAATTAATCCATCTGTCATTTCGAAATAAAATTTTATGATTTTAATGCATTGAGGTGAAATATAGGAGAATATATTTGATTTAATCAAGAAAATTAGTAATTTTATTAACATTTTTAGATGTATGAATATTGGAGACTATGGGTAGAAAGTGCATTGTCCCAGGCTGCATATCGACAGGTCAAGCAAAATGTCATCGCTTCCCTCAGAACGAATCGGTGGGTCAGAAATGGCTTACTGCGATTCAGTGTCCTTTATATGATGAACTTATTTATGAGGAATTTCGAAAAAAGCACCTTGTCGTATGCTGTCGGCATTTCAAAGATAGTGCCTATTTGGAACCAAACAGTAAAAAGAAAATGTTAAAAAATGATTCTGTTCCAACATTGTTTTTGCCATATTCACATAATGTAGCAAGCGATGAGATACAAATATCTGAAAAGAAAATTGAATCGGAAGACATTGAAATTCTGGAGACAGTATCAGACGTGGAGGAGGAAGATCCGAAAATTTCGAACGCAGAATCTTTTTTCATATCTCCCAATATATCGTATGTAATTGAAAGCCTATCCACAGGTAACATAAGAAAGAGCTCTTTAACGACAACTAACAGAGGCAGAGGTGTAAAAGATTCAGAAGATCTAAATAGGACAGAGGACAGGATCATGACATTTGAAACGGACATCATTCAGGGAAAGGAAAATGCAGATATTGCAGATTTACTTTCATCTCACCCTCAAGAAATTCAGGGCCTTATTAGAGCAACGCCCTCGACGTCTTTTTCACGGAATGGCAAGTCAGGGAGTGGACTGAAAATGAAGGAGCGAAAAAGACTTCCCGCCGGAGCTTCGATAGTACATTTAACTCCAGTGGCTAAAGCTAACCAAGAAAATGCTTCGAATGCCAGGAGGATGCACTATCAAACGAGATTGAGATTTACAAGGTATGATACGAGAAATAGAAATTCTCAAGGGGCTGTCTTTGAGATAACTCACACGTTCACTTCTTCGTGTCCCAATTACTATAACGATAATTTATCGTGCTCACTTGTTAAAGTGATACAACAGGATTGACATTATTTATTATCAATGATTAATTGTGTTAGTGGTATATATTTTCTGCTTTGGCATTTTCAAATTTGTAAATAGTATTCTGCAAGTAGTGTACATTTTCCTTTTGCTGAATTTTCTAATTTTTACATAAAGATGTTCGAAAATGTGTTTTATTTTCACTCGGATGGGACGAAAAAAACTCAAAATCGATCATTATCATTGGGCAGGTCGATAGAAAATAATTTTTTTTTTTTTGTTTTGTGTACGGAAAAAAATTATTTCAATATCATTGGTTACAATTTTGGAATTAATGAACATTGGCTAGGAAAAAGTAATAAAAATTTGTTTCGTGGAAATATAACAGTTTAAAAAATCACGAAAAATGCAATTTTGTTAATTTTTACATCCATGTGAAGTTGTACTCTCAATATTAAAAATAGAATATTTTTTTAGAGTTCTGGGTACCTCTTTAATACTGCTGGAGTTCTTAATATGTTTTGGCAATAGGTGTGATAACTAAAGCATTGGAAATCACTTTTCGAAAATAGGCTAATTTTACACTTCCCCCCACTTTTGCAAAAGTGAATTTTTTTGGAGTTCCTGGTGGATGAAATAGAGTTCTAGAGTTCCTGATCATTTTTAAAAATAGTTCCGGCTAATATCACCAAACAACCATATTTTAAAAAGTAAGTAGCACAAAACTTTTTAAAAAATTAACTTCTTCTTACATGATTCTCAGGTTCTTTAAGATTTCTAGAGTTCTCTGAGTAGCAAAATTAAGAACAATCAAAAACGTATAAACAACAGTTTAAAAAATACAAAATGTTGACCAAATTTTTGTTCAAATAATCTAAAAGTTCTATTTAGTGTTCTGGACCCATCCACAGGAGTTCAACAAAAAAGTTCCATAACACATTTCGATCAAGTCGAAATTCGAAGAACTATGGCACTTTAGAAAAACAAAAATTTTAGAATTCCAAAATTTTGAGTTCTAAGAGTTCTGGACTTCTTCAAAAGAGCTTTGCAAAAAAGTGTTACAAAACTTTATTCAAGTCAAAATTCGAAGAACTTTGGCACTTTTGAGAAAAAGCAAAATGCAAGAAAAATTTTAATTTTCTATTTTTAAAAATAATCAGGTACTTTCAAAATATGTTTAATATAGTTAAATCTCTAAAAAATCACTTGCAAAAGTAGGGGTGGAGTGTGGAATTAGCTCCCCATTTAGAAAAATGAGTTTCCAATGCTTTATTTATCAGCGGGTGGACGGGGTAAGGGGAAGGTTGACTGTTTTACCATGTCTGTTCGTTGTTTTACCATGCTGTCTTTGACAACTTTTGAAAACAGTGCGGCGTGCGAATAGGAAACCTTGCGGCCGCCAACCTT
>JAAAKG020138000.1:0-10462 GCA_010014905.2 Druon quercuslanigerum
TGGACATTATATTTTCTTTAAATTTGAAACAGCATTAAAACTAATTGAGAAAATATTAAACTTATTTACTCAGGAAAATTATTATATAGTTCTAATAGATGCATTTTAATGAAAAAATAAACTTTTATTGTGAAACATCTTAAATTGAATCTTGCGTCATTCAATATTGAGATCAAAATTAATCAACTAAAAATTAATTAAATAGTTTACAACATAAGAATCCTAAAGCAATTATTTTCATGAAAAAAATGAAATTATTTTTAGTTATATATATATATATTTTTTTTTTATTTGAACTTTTAAAGCATTAAACCATTATTTTCATTAAAAATTCAAATAATTTAAAGCTTTAAAAATTATTTTGATTGAAACATTCAAATAATTTTCACTTCGTATATTTTTAAATTTGAAATTGTTTTTGAATAAATGTAAAAAATTATGGGCTTTTAACTTATTCTCCTAAATATAAATTTTACCACAATCGATTAATAATTAATTAATCAGTATAGAACATAAAAATCATTTGAGAATTATTTTCATCGACATATGTGTACATATGATTTTCAAAATTGAATTCAGTTACTCATGTTTAACACCACAGACATTAGAAAAAATGATTGTAGTGGAGATATTTTGCACGAAAAATTAATTTTATTATAGAAATAATAGACAATATTTAATAACATAACTCTGATGCCAATAATAAATTTATGTGACTTAATTAAAAATAATTTATATTTAGTTTTTCGTAACAGAAATAAATCAGTCAATAGTTATTTAATTAGTTCATAATATAAAAAAGCAGTAATTAATTATTTTAATTAAAACAATAAAATAATTTTTAACTCATATTTTGATGAAAATTTTATGTATTAATAATTTTTCAAAGTAATTCCATAAAAACTTAAAACATATTAAAATATAATTTTGAAGATTGAATTCAGATAATTATTTCACAATATCATAAACATTTTTTAGATTATGAAATTGGAATAGGGGTATTTTAAATATAGAGAAACTTTTATTGTACAAATCATATCCCATATTAAATAACATAACCTCAAAGCAAATAATAAATTTATTTTCTTAATTAAACAATATTTCACGTCAAACTTTATGCAATTTAATATTGTAAACGAAATTAATCAGCTAATAATAATTAACCGTTCAATAACATAAAAAGCATTAAATGAATCATTTTCATTGAATCATTTAAATAATAATAATAAAAAATAAATAAAAATAGTTAAAAGCTTATTAATAAATAAAATTAAGAATAGAAAATTTCCAATTCAAAACAAAATTAAAAAATATTGGAATATTCTAATGAAAATTATTATTTAATCTTATTAATATTGTGAACTGATTAATAATTATTATTAACTGAAGAAATGAGAAGAAATGAGAAGGGGAAGTGAGGAGAAATAAAGCGAAAACTTTTTCCTGCGAAAGCAGGAAAAAGTTAGAAGAAATTTGAGAAGACGGAGAAGAAAGATAAAATAAAAAAAGTAAAATTAGATAAAGTAAGTGAAAAGAAGGACAGAAGAAGTAGGGCGAGTGAGAGGAAATAAAGGGATAAGGTAAGTCGGGAACGTATTGGAAAAGTCGGGAGGGAAAGTAGAGGAAGTAGTGAAGAGGTAGTGAGGCAAAGTAGAAGAAATAATTGGAAGTGCGGATGGGAAGAGAGGAAAACTAAAGGGAGGAGATACAGCAGTGATGGAAGTACGGAGAAATAGGGTCAGAAGTAGGGAGTGTGCAAGGTATGTAATTAGGAAGAAGAAGTAGAGTACGTAAATGAAAGTGTGGGGATGTAGGGAAAATTATTAGAATAAGGGTTGACAGCGAGAGAAAGTAAGGAGAGGGATAGGAGAGTAGTGCTAGTAGGTAGGGAAGGGAAAGTGAGGGCTGGACAAGGGAAGTAGGGTAAGAGAAAAGTTAGCTGGAGGTGTGGGTACAGAGGGAAGTAGAGGAGAAAGTAGAGTAGAATGAAGTTGGGGAAGAGTAGAAAAGGGTGATAAAATAACGAAGGGAAAGTACGGCGTTTGAAGAGGAAGTAGGTGAAGAAGGATAAGGTTAATAAGTGGGTTAGGAGAATAAGGAGGCAGTGGCAGTATGGGAAGTTATGGGTAATTAGAGAGGAAAATTAGAGGAAATTATTGAAATTGTCGGTGAGTGGAGTGAGTAAACAAGAATAATAGTAATGTAGTGCGATAAGTGGGAGAGGAACAGTGCGGGCTGAGTAAGAGAAGTAGGGGAATAGAACTATTAGCTTCGAAAGTGATGAGAGCAGAAAGTAGATGAGGAAGACATTGTGAAATAAAGGGAAACTATGGTAAGTGGAGGCAGGGGAAGTAAAGCAATATTAGGAAAGGAGAAGTAGGAGGTAAGGAGGTATGAAGGGACAAGTAAGAAAATTAAGTGGTAGTGAGGGGAATTCGGGGGAATTATTTGAAATGAGGACGGATAGTAAGAGAGAGTGATGGAAGGGATATGAATTGGAAGTTTCGTTCAACGACATAGAATACATAGAAAGTAAATAGAAACACACAACACAGAAAATTTTGAACACAATCCTGAGACCTCTAGTGAGCGCGCCAAGAATCTTGAATTTAAAAAACAAGAGCTGTTTTTGAAAATGCAACTACACTGGAAAGTGAATTTTCCACTGGGTTCGGGGATGGCTTCAGTAGCCTTCAGTTGTAAATCGTGACCATCCAAACGTAAAAATTCAGTGGCTTGTGAACCATTTCCAATTGGAACAAATAATATTACTGCCAGTACAACAATTTTTCGAAGCAGTAAAACTGGACTCATTAAATCCAAGTTCCAGTGTATTTGAATGAAAATATATCCTTCTTAATTAAAAATTAATTTTATTGGATTTATTTTTTTTCGGTTACACTAAATTTAAATACCTACACACCAAAAAATATGTGAATAAATCCAGCCGCAAATACTTCTGCTGCATAACCAAAGGGATTGGTTCTTTTTATCCGAAAGGTAAATTCTTACACAAAATCCTGGAGCTATGATGATGGATTGAATTCAAGATTGGATTTTATTCGCGGCTGAAAAGGGAAAGAAAATTACATTCGCAAAAGGAGGAAGAAATATATGAATTCTATGAAGGGATTACACTGGTCCTAAAAATATGAACTATATTCTCTAGAGTGAAACATATCTGTTTGAAATTATTTTTTTGCGATAAATTTTAATTTTTTAAATTTAAAATTTATAACTTTTAATCATTGTATGCGTCCTACCTAATTAAATTCTGAATTTAAATATAAATTGAATTTTCTGAAATGGGATTTCTAGTTAGCAAATATCTAATTTTTCTTTTTAAAGTCTCCAAGCCTGAATTTGGGTCTTTTTTGTGCAAAAAAAATATATCACTTTTAAAGTAAAATTTAAAGAGGTTTATTACGATTATCATTACAGTATTTTAGACAAATAAACATCATAATTTACAAAACAATTTAAATTAAATATAAATAACTATAAAACAGATCATGCATAAAGAAAACAAAAACTTCTCTTACATAACTAAAGAATTTTCAATAAAATTGAAAATCCTTAGTTAAAAACAAAATTATTTCTTTATTTTATTATTAATTATTTCTTTTAAATTACTTCTTTACTTTTTCTACTTTTACTACTTTTTAAAAATTAATTACTAATTATTTCTTCACTGCTGATGTCCATACATATTTAACACAAATTAATAATTAAATGAATTACAAACATTAATAAAGAAAGATAATAATAATAATTATCATTATTACTATTATTATTATTATTATTATACTTACAAAAAAACGAAGGGTACGAAATTTTCGTAGGATTTGAAACCTTTCAAAAACCTTAAGCTGCTTTAAAGTTTTATTTCGAAATATTAAAAAATCTAAACTTTGTTTAACATTTTTTTGAAATGTTTTCGGAATTAAAATTATTTTTGAAAGTTTGTTAATGATTCAAAGTCTTTTTCAAAGGCTTCTTCTTTGTTCTAATACTTTTATTAAATTGTTTAAAAATTAAAATGTTAATATTTAAAGTTTAAATTTAGCTCTCTGAGATTTTATTTGATTTGTAATTGCTCATTTTACATAAATAGTCCAACTTTGCTGAATATAAAACATGTGAGATTTTTTTTAAATCTTTAAACAACTTTTTAAATAAAATTTTAATAAATCGCTTGACATTCTTTAAAAGCACTTAAACTATTATTATAATTTTATAAAATGTCTTTTAAACTCTTAACCAATATTGAATTATTTTTAAATTATTTAAAACTAAATTTTAAAATCCCGTCAAGTTCCTAGTAAATCCTTCAAATCAGTTGAATTCTTAGAAATCCCATAACATTTCTTGAAAATCCCTGAGCCACTGCGAATTATTTTGAACTCCTTGTAACTTTTTTAAATTTATTACAAACTTTTCAAAATTAACGCAAATTAATTAAAATCTCATATAATCATTTAAATTTTCTGAAACTCCTTAAAATCTCTTAAAAATCCTTCAAATATTTGAATTTTTTAATCCCCTTGAAATATCTTTAAATTTATTCAAATATATTTTTAAAAGTTTTTAATAAATTACTTGATATTCATTACAGTAATTAAAACTGCCTTAAAATCTGATAAATATCTCTTAAATCTTTAAACCTGTTTGAAAATTCTTACATACTACTTTTTATCGAAAAGTCTTATGCCATAACTCTCCGGAAATTGAGGTTATGACCTCAATTACAGCACATTATAATTTTTCGTGATTGATTGCCTAATCGCACACTTTCCCAATTGCCAACAATAATGATAGAAATGGATTGTCTATCTTAAAAGCAATGCTATATCACGATTTTTGACTTACTTCGGCCTAATTTTGATTTGACTTTGATTTTGACATTACCGACTAAGTGTGATGTGATATTTGAATAATTAATTGTTAGGACATTGAATACATAGAAGTAAATAGAAAAATACAGCACATGAAATAATGAACGCAATGAGTAATACCTCTGGTGAGCGCGCCAGGAAGCTCGAATTTCAAAAACTCTTAATTGGACTTTGAAAATTCAACCGTTCGGTCGAAAAGTTACCTTTCATATTTGAAAATTAATCTTTTTCCCAGATCTTTATACATCAATCTGACGAAATTTGTTCAAAATTTCCCCGCTGGTTATTTTTAACATATTTCAAGAATGGCAATGTCGAGTTTTTAAATGTCCAAGAATTTAAGTTGAGCATATGCTCTCAAGAATATGCTCAGCATTTAAGCTCAAACAGAGCATTTGTACAGCATTTAAGAGAATTTAAAGCATTTATTGTTTAAATATATATATATATATATATATATGTATGTATATGTGTATGTGTATATATATATATATATATACATCATAATTAATACACGTATTTATACAAAAAGATTCTAGAGTGAAATAAACATATACTTTTTTTAAATTACAAAGTTGCTAAAGGTCAGGCAATTCCATAAAGTCAGGAAAAACCTGACAGAATCAGGGAATTTTCGATAAACTAAAGTTGAATTTAATTTTTTTATTATGCCTGAAAAACTTGGTTTAAAACTATTATCTTTTGGTTGAGGATTCAAACTATTTTGTTAAAATTTCATCTTTTTTGGCTGAATAAAACTATTTTTGGTATGAAATTAAAATCCTTTTCGTTTGAACTATCATTTTTTGGTTGAAAATTAACTCGGTTGGCAGTGGAACATACATGTTTGGTTCCAAATTTAATTTCTTAAGGTGAAAAATCAAATAATTGGTTTAAAATTTCTATATTTTATTGAAAAATTGAATTTACTGAGAAAATATTTAACCTTCTTAGTGAATAATTGGTTTTTTTGCTAAAAAATTCTTTTAAAAATATAAAAATTTTAGTTGCAAATTGTTAAAAATTCAATTTATTGGTTGAAAAACGATTTGTATGGTAGAAAATTAGTTTCTTTCTTATTTAGAATTTAATTTTTTTAAACTGAAAATGTAGGTGTTCAAATATTTGTCGAAAATTTATCTTTTTCGATAAAAAAACTAATCTGTTTATTTGAAAACTATACTATTTCGTGGAATGCTTACTTTGATTCTTTAGAAAATTATATTTTACTATAAAATGAACTGTTTTATTTTTAGATGAAAATTTATCTAACTAAAGAGAAAATTTAGATTTTTGTTAAAAATCCATCTTTTTGGTTTTGATTAAAACATTTTCTTGTAAATTCGCTTTCTTTATGGTTAAAAATTTATTTTACTTACCGAAAATTTAACTATTTTATTTCATGTGTTTGATTAAAATTTAATTTTTTTAGTTGAAAATTCATCATTTTGATTGAAAATTCACGTAAAAAATTCTATTTTTCGATAGAAACTTAATCTTTTTCGTAAAAAAATTATCTGTTTGGTAGAAAATTCAGCTATTTTATTTTTTTGTCAACAATTAATTTTTTTGGCTAAAAAAATCTATTTAGTTAAAAAGTTTTGTATAGGAAATTCATTGTTTGGGTTGAAAATTCCACTATTAGGTCAAAAATTCTTATTTTTGGTTAAAAATTCATAATTGTAATTAAAAATCAATTTATTCTGTACAATAATCGTTTCTTTTTAGTTAAAAATTAATGTTTTAATTTCAGACGTAACTATATTCCTTTTTTCCTTGAAATTCTATATTTTTTGTTTAAAATTAATTAATTTTGGTGGAAAATCGTTTGTTCTTTTGTTTAAAATGTATTTTTTTAACTGCAAATTGAACAATCCTATTTTTGTTTGTGAATTTATAATTTTTAGTTGAAAATTTATATATCAGATAGAAACTAACTTTTGTAGTATAAAATTCATCATTTGTATTTAAGATTGAATTATTTTGTTGAGAATTTATTTTGTTTGTTTAAAAAGTTAATATTTTTGGAAGAAAGAAAAATTTTTCTCAAAATTTTTTTTTTGTTTTTTGGTTGCGAATTTATTTTTCTAGCACTTCAACTATTCTAATTTGTTTGAAAATTGATTTTAGATTTTAGATTGAAAAGTCGACTAACTATTCGTTTAAGCATGCATTTTTTTGGTTGAAGATTCATCATTTTATTTAAAAATTCATTTCTTAGATTTAAACCTGATTTGTTTTATTTGAAAACATAACTAGAAGAATTAAAAATTAAAAAACCTCATAAATTCTCATTAAATTCTCAGAGCACATAAAGGTCGAGCATATTATTGAGCATATTCTCATGCTCGTGAGAATTTCTCCGAGCACTTGAACTCTTTAGATCACTAGGCAAATGCTGCATAAATTTCTGTTTCTGTTCTGTTTATCCACAAAAATCATTTGATTTTAGAAAAATAAATAAATTGTTGGATTTGTTATTAAAAAGGCATTAAAAATATGTTTCACATTCCTAATATTAAAAAAATGTTCTACGTAATTCAACACTAGAAATATAAATTTAAAAAATAAATGTGTAACAGATTAATTTTTTTATGCTGGGCGGGTGGTCAGAAAAATGTTGCGATATGCATCACGTTAAAAAAACGTTAATGCCGGCATAATTAGATTAGTTTTTTTTATTATTTTCTAGAAAAAAATGTCTCCAAAGTTAATGATAAATTTAAAGTTAAATCTCCTTTTGTAGCTCTTAGGTATGTGCTTTGTGTGTGGGACGAAAATTGAAACGCTTCGTTAAATCTGTGTACTTTGAAGGAAGGATAGCATGGCCAGTATTGGCATTCAGCGACAAATGAGCCAATTAACGATGGCCATTAATCACGGCTTGATCGCGGCATTTACTCGTCCTGACCTCAGCAACCAAAGGTTTGAGGTTTTGTTCAGTTCTCTTCATTCAAACAATGACCAACTTTACCTTCAGCAAAGTCATTCATTATAGAACCTTCTTACGATTTAAACAAAAGAATTGATTAAAATAAGCAAAAAATGAACGGTTTCAAATATCAATCAAATGAATTTAAAACATTATCAATTTTTATTAATTAGATTAGTGACTGTATTTTAGATTTGAAACAATTATTTTGATTGATGAATTAGTTAACCTTACTGATTCACCAGTAGTCCTAATGGATTTACAGCTAGAAATTATATAGTAATTCAAATTAGCAAAAATTTTGACACATTCCACTTGAGAAAGAAATTAAATACAGACTTGATCAAAATTGAAATTATTCATCTTTAAGGACCAACTTTTAAACTCAATTGCATACGAAATACTTGAGGATATACAAAATAATAATCTGATCCAATACAAATTAATTTAATTCAATTCAATCCACTCCACAATCGAATCCAATTCAGGAAATCAAATCCCAGAGTAAAACCTCTAGTATAAAATTAAGCCATTTTAATCCACTATTTCATTATAGCGCATTAACAATATCCAATTCAATTCATAATCCAATCCCTTGTTCAATCAACATAAAACATTATTAAATCCACCGTCCAATTTAAAATTCAATTCAATCAAATCTACGAATAAATCCATCATTTATTCTAATCCACACTCCAATCCGAGTTCTAATCAAAATTATAATAATTCGTCCAATTGAAAAGCTAATCACCAATTCGATAGGCAATTTAATCTATTCTACAATTCAAACTAATCAACAATCAAATTCTCAATTCAGATTCACAATCGACGATCCAATTTTCAATCTGCCGTTCAATCCACAATACCACCAATCCAATAAGCTCCCTAATACAGTACATAATCCCCGATCCTGTTCACAATTCAGTCCACAGCCGAATTTTATCTGATCCACAATTCAACTCATAACCCAATCTACAGTCTAATGCACAATCTAAAATCCAATGCCTAACATAACATCCAATCCACGACCTAATCCAATCTACCATACAATCCACCATCCAATCCATAATCTAATCTCTAAACTGAAATACAATCTCCAGTCCACCATCCAATCCAAAATCTAGTCTACAATATCATCAGATCACACCCACAACATGCAGTTCAATTCATAATCCATGCTGCAAATTCCAATACATCATTAACATTACAAGATACAGTCTAATCCAATAAGATTATTAATCCAATCCCTACTTCAATCACCAATCTATCCACCATCTAATCTAATCCACAGTCCGATCTGCCCTCCAAAATAAATTGTAACCCTTCGTCCAAATAGGAATTTATTCACCAATCTAATAGGCAATTCAATCCATTCTTCAGTCCAAACTAATCCACAATTAAATCCCTAATTTAAAATTTAATTCATAATCCACGACCCAATATGGAATCTGCAGTTCAATTCACAATGCGACCTCATCTACAATGCCATCCGTTAACCAATCATGAACCGATCCATCTAACACAATAAGATCCGTAATACAGTAAATAATCCGCGATCCTATTAAGAGTTAAATCTACAGCCTCATTCCATCTGATCCACAATCCAATTTGCAATTCCAACTACAATCTAATCCCTAATCAAAAATCCAATGCGTAACATATCATCCAGTCAATCCACCACCTAATCCAATCAACCATCCATTCCACAATCGAATCAAGAATCTAGTGTCTAATTTAATCCCTTACCGGAAAGACAATCTCCAATCCACCATCCAATCCAAAATCCAATCTACAATATAATCAAATCACACTCAAAATATGCAATTCAATTCATAATCCATGATGCAAATTCCAATACATCATAAACATTACAAAATACAATCTAATCTGCCATAATCTAATCTCGACTTCAATCAACAATGTAACATAATAAAATCCAGAGTCCAATTTACAATTCAATTCAATCCAATCAATCCACAATCTAATCTAATTCACAGTCCAATTCGTACTCTAAATGATATTACAACCCTTCGTTCAATTAGGAATTTATTCACCAATCCAATAGGCAGTTCAGTCCATTCTTCAGTCCAAACTAATCCGCAGTCAAATTCCCAATTTAATATCCAGTTCATAAACCACGATCCAATATGGAATCTGCAGTTCAATCCACAATGCGACCTCATCTACAATACAATCCGTTAACCAATCATGAACTAATCCAGCTAATACAATAAGAACCCTAATACAGAAAATAATCCTCGATCCTATTAACAATTTAATCTACATCCTCATTCCATCTGATCCACAATCCAATTTGCAATTTCAACTACAATCTAATCCCTAATCTAAAATCCAATGCGTAACATATCATCCAGTCAATCCACCACCTAATCCAATCTACCATCCATTCCACAATCGAATCAAGAATCTAGTCTCTAATTTATTCCCTTACCGGAAATACAATCTCCAATCCACCATCCAATCCAAAATCCAATCTACAATATAATAAAATCACACTCAAAATATGCAATTCAATTCATAATCCATGATGCAAATTTCAATACATCATAAACATTACAAAATACAATCTAATCTGCCATAATCTAATCTCGACTTCAATCAACAATGTAACATA
>JAAAKG020138001.1:0-12755 GCA_010014905.2 Druon quercuslanigerum
TGCCCAAAAACAAATTTGTACATCTTCTTTGAGTGCACAATTTTTTAGAAATCATTATTAGACGTATCTCGCATACTCGCTTGTAGTTTTAAGGTTTCAACAGAGGAAAAATAGTGTTTTGCATAAAAGTGAAATAATTTTAATAATAAAAAAATATAAAAAAGGTTGATGAAGCATTTTAAAGAAATGCAGTTGAAATTGAATTGATATCTATCATTATAAGTGGGTTGTCAGTTTTGAAATTAAATTAGATTGCAGATTACTGAAATAAATATAAATGCGATTTTTTTCCTTTGAACTTTTTTCTCTCTGAAAATTCGTACAATAAAAGAAAAACGATTTAAAGATGATGAAAAAATTTTTTTTAATAAATACGTGGAACTGAAATATATTATGATTTCATATCACGCAACAATTTCAAATAATCTCAATTACATTTTTTAGAGATGTTTATTATTATTATATACCATATAATATTATATAATAATTTATTTCAAAGCGTACAACTGTAAATAGATATAAATAATGTCATGAATTTTTTTAAAAGACTGCAGTTCGAGTATAAATAATTGAAAAATACTTCCTTTCGAAAGACGATAACCTCACATAACCTCAACCACATATCACTTTTACTGCATTTCGTGCCATTTTTAATATTATTTATAAGTGAACCATCGGGAATGTCACCTTTTAAGAATATTAAACAGGGTTTTGGAAATGTAATGAAGTAATAAGTACATTCCAAGTAGGACTTGCACCGACTGTCACTTTTACATGTTTCAAAACAGAACTTTTTGTGCGCCCCAACCTTTTTTCTTTATAATGAATTTTCTCCTGGTACATCAGAAATTTTTTTTGTGGGAAGTTTTTTAACTTCAAATTGCTCGAAATATTTTTTTTCGCAAATGTTTACTATTCCCAC
This sequence comes from Druon quercuslanigerum, assembly GCA_010014905.2. Lineage (NCBI taxonomy): Eukaryota > Metazoa > Arthropoda > Insecta > Hymenoptera > Cynipidae > Druon > Druon quercuslanigerum. Next base: position 923 of record JAAAKG020138001.1, read on the forward strand.
ATACGTTTCAGTGAAAAATTGTTCGAAACACACGGAAGTGCTATATATTTTTTGCGCTTGCGCAATGTCGTTTGCTTCAATGAAAAGGTCTATTCTGGAGTGCGATAAATGAGTGGAATCGTCACATGGTAGAATCCAATCACATAGGTTGAAGTGAGATACTCTACCCTTGTGTCCCACTCTAACCTATATACTAGGAGATAAGGTTGGCCTAAACATCTTATGTTTCAATTTGACGTGCAGCCGCGTATTTGCGCGTATGTAGTATATATGTGTAGTCTTCTTGAAATTTGCGCGGATGCATTATATATGTGTAGTCTTCTTGAAGTGGCTTCTTCTATGCAATTGAAAGCAGGAAACCAGAAACATTTTTCTGATGCAACAGTGCGCAACAGATTGAATAAGGTACAAAATGCAATGCTATTTACTTAACGTGCTGCTTAGATTCTATGTATCGATACACAAATTATAAAACTTAATTTATTGTTTTAATACTTTTACCTCGCAGTGCTAGTTAAATTAAATTTGTTCGGTTAGAAAATATAACCTCTTGTGACATATATGAGCAAATCTTCCTTTCAAAAAACATTTAATGTGTTTTATTTTTATTGATGACCATTTTTATTAAAAACGATTATTGTTTATTAATTAATTAATTCTCGAAAGTTTGTATAAATAGTAAATTCGTTATATGTGGTTCCGAAATTTTGAATAAAGTTTTTCTTTTCAGTTTAAGCTTCAAAATTTATCAGTTTAAAAATACTTCAAATTTTAATACTTCAATACTAGAACGTTTTACTTAAAATTGTTAACTGATAATTCTAAAGGTTTCATAATTTAAAGCGTTTTTAAAAACTAAAAATATATCAGCTTACGCGATATGAAATTTAAATGGAAAATAATGATAAATTTGTCAAATTGAAAGTAGTCCGGCTACTGGAGAATAAGCTAGTCAAAGCTGTGTCCATTATTTTTTTCTGAAATTTGGAATTAAATATAAAATTTGACAAGGATAATAATTAATGAATTAGGTTTCAAATTTGTATGTTGATCAATATAAATAAAATATTTTTTAAATAATTATAAAATGTAAATTTAGATGTTGATTTGACTCGATTCGAGTGAAAGTCATTTTTCACGCTCGGCAGTTGCCTAAATTTTGCTAAAATTAAGCCAAAGATTAAGCTCACAAACCATGTTTTTTGACACGACTTTAAACAGTAATAATTCAAATTTTGACCTGGAAAGGGCCCGTAAAAAACGTATTATGTCAAAGAGGACACATTTCTACGCAAAAAAACAAACTAATTTGAATAAGTTTTCATCAAATCGATCCAATAGCCGGACTACTTTAAACGGTGATTATTTGAAATTTTTTCATTTATAAAGTTTCATTTACTTTATTCCTTACACGTTTTCAACCTTGAAATTATTCTAATTCTTATACGTATAAGGATCTTACTTTGAAACGTTTCAATTCTGAACAATTCATTTAAACAAGGGAATCTCTAATGTTTAAATCTTAAGCTCCGATTTTGAGTGTTCTAAATTTACATTCGTTTACGTATTAAAATGTTTTCTTTCATTGTACAATTCTGAATTATTTAAATTAAAACAAAATCATCATTTTGGATTTCAATAATGCGGCATTCATTTTTTAAACTTTTCTATTTAAAAATTATATAAATTATTTTAATTGAAAATTGTACAAATTTGAACAACTTAAATTGGAAATGACAAAAAGTTGAATATTTAAATTCTATCGAAATTTATTTAATGATACAGTTAGTTTCAATTAGCATGAATATAATAATAATACTTTAAATATTCATTTTTTCAACTGACTTTAATTATGCAGTCAATAATTCAGTTAAATTTCTAATGCAGTTAAATCATAACACTTTTTAATTTGTTTTTTCCAAAAACTTAAAATTTTTAGCAAAAAATAACTAAACATTTTTAAATTACACAATTACAAAACAGAAGCTACCTGAATTGAACACTATTGCGTGGCCTTGAAAAAATACCTACTATTACACATTTAAAACTAAAAATATACAAGATTGAGCAATTTGGAATTTAAATTTAAATTAAATTGCTGAATTTTAAACGCTGTGTTAATTTGAAGTTTTCTAATTCATAAAGTTTCACTGCATTTATTCTTGAAAAGTTTTCAAGCTTAAAGTTATTTTAATTATTATATAAGGATTTTACTTTGAAGTTTTTAAACTCTGAACAATTCGTGAAAACATGAGAATCTCTAATGTTTAAATCTTATACTGCGCTTTTGAGTGTTCCGAATATACAGTCGGTCATGTATTAAAATTATTTTTTTTAATTATGCAATTCTGAATTATTTAAATTAAAACCAAATAATTTTGGATTTAATTAATATGACATTCCTTTTTTAAACTTTCTCATGTCGAAATTATTAAGATATCAAGGATTTTAATTTAAAATTGAACAATTTTGAACAACTTAAATTGGAAATGATAAAAAGTTGAATAATGCATTAAAATGTTGAAGCGTTTTAATTTGCTTTTCCAAAATCTTAGAATTTGTAGCATAATATAACTAAAGATTTCGAGTAAAAATATTATTGCAACTTATAGCGTCTAAATTTCCGAACGGAAAATATTCAGAATTATACAATTTTATACAAATCTTCGTTATTGTGAAATTGTTTGATTTATAAAGTTTCAATGAATTTATTCTTGAAATATTTTCAGGTAAAATTGTTTTGAATTATTAAGGCTATAAATGGTAAATCGTTTAATTCTGAAAAACTTATGCAAAGCATAAAACAAACTTGTAACGAAAAGGAAAATTAGATGAAGAATTTAAATGTGAAACTTTCTGGAAGTTCAGTTTTTGAAGACCAGGGGGAATCTGCGACGTCATCTGATCACCGGAATTATCGTGTTGGAATGGGGTTTGGCTGTATTTCAAGATATATGATTGCTTGGCAATGAAGAAACTAGTAACATATATTTTTCGAAAATTAGAATAAATACGGAAGATGTGGGACTTTGATTTTTAGACAACCTATCTTTTTCAAATTATGAATCTGTTGTTTTAACTGACCAATTGAACTTTTCGACATCTGAATTTACTTGTTTTCAAAAAAGCATCAAAATAAAAAAAAAAAAAACAATTCTCTTTTGAAGTTTAAAAATGTATTAACGGAAAAACGATCGAAGAAACGCGCAAGATTCGTTGTATCAGTTGACTATTTGCCTTAATATTGATGATCATTATTTGGCTGCAAGCGTTACTTGTTTTAATAATCATTACAATATTAGCAATTAATTTTTTTCCAACAATGACATATTATTACATTGTTGTCGATTGATCAAGTGTGATGGCATTGAATCATTGGCAGTTGACTCAAGCAAGAAAAATTGATTTTTTGTTTATAAGAATAAGGTAATACGACGAGAAAACTTCATTTAGAAAATTATTGATGACAATAATAATTATCAGTCATGGCCAGGGGTTCTCACAGCGGCTAAAATCTAGTTTTTTGCAGTTAATTATGTTGAAAAAATTAACTCTACACATTTCTTGAAACATAGCCAAAGAGATAGTTTTTTAAATAAGTTTTTTTAATCAATTATTGAACCGTAATTGCAGGATAATTTATGGTCGTTTGTGTAAAAAATAGTATGTATTTATTTTCTCACAAATATCTAGAACGAATAATTGTTTATAAAGTTTTTTGACCATATATTGAGACATTTCGTTGAAAAACATTTCTAAATAGTTTTGAAATTGGTTCTAGATCTTTTTAAATAAGTTTCCATATTGTATAATGAACGGCATTCTTCAAAAGTCAAAAACTTTTATTGTTTTATTTTATAAAATAAAAAAGTATTTAAAAACTGTTTTAAAAAATCGAATGTAAACGATATATGCTAAATTTTTATAATGTTCATTGATAAACCAATTTCTAATCGGATGAAAATAAATTTGATTAGATAATTAATTTGTCCAGAAACAGTTTTATTTGCCCTGCTGAACCGTGCCGCACCATAGAAAACCAGTGACAAGTCTACTTCAATAGTTTTAGGGCTTCTAGAGCACACTTATATTTTCCTCTGACTACAAAAAATAAAAAATGTCATTTTTGGGAAACGCGCTTTCCATTTTTATTTAGATGTCGAAAAGTTAAATCGGTCAGTTAAAACTCAAGATATATATATATATTTTTTAAGTTGCCCATAAACTCAAAGTTCCACATATCCCACATTTATTCGAATTTTCGAAAAATATTTTGTAGTATTTTTTTCACTACCAAGCAATCACATATCCTAATTTACCGTCAAACCCATTCCGACAAAAAATTCCCGTGCTCAGATGATGTGGACTCTACCAGGTACAGACCAGCGACAAAATTATCCTAATAATATCTGTTAATTAATATTTTCAGACTACTTTTCAAAAAAATAAAAAAATGGCAGGGTCAAACAAAACTCTAGAAAAACTGAAAAATCTCGATTGTCCATTTACATGGGGAATGAACAAAATCGATGAAGTTGTAAAAGATCACGAAGAGACAAAAACCCACGATGATGAAGAATCCGTCCCAATATTGAAATGGATGCGTTTATTAGTACAAGCTTATGAAAACGTTGTAAAAGATGACTTGATTGAAGCAAATAAATGCATCGTGTCTGCAGAAGAATTTTGGGACACTGTTAAAGCCGAGTAATACCAAAACGTTTTTATGATTAATATACAAACATTTTAATTAAGACATTTGAATGGCAATGGCTGAGAATATTCATTATCAAACAAAAATTTAAGAATAATAAAATAACTACCCTCCTTCTATTCTAGGCATGCAGATAGTATTTCTCTGAATGTACTAGAGAATATTTTTAACGGCACAAAGTGTTACGTGAAATTGGCAGCAGGCCATTTGGAAGAAGTTGAAAAAATGGTAGAAAACACGCTGGACGTTAACTATAAAGAAAGTGCAAAAGACAGAAGTACATTGAATGGATGCAAGTGCTTGGCATGGTCCAAATATAAAGATGCTGGTAATTTAGGAATCGGAAGGGCTATCCATTACGCTGAATTAGCGATTAAAGATCATCCAGACTTTGCTGTTTGGCATTTTATGTATGCAAAAAACTGGAGACGCCAAAGGCGAATTGCACAGTTTGTGTCTAAGCCCTCAGAAAAGGAAGAAAAGGCCTTTGAAAAAGCATACGTTTTATCCTCAAAACCGATTTATGGAATATTTTTTGCACAATGTCACAAGGAGAAACGAAACTTTCCAAAAGCTTTATCAATATACAAAAAAATATTTCATACAAAACCAGAAAGTTGCGCTGTACGATTACGCTTAGCTCTTGGGTTCATCCGACTGAGAGAGTTGAAAATGGCAAACGAATGCCTTGATTATGTTGAGAAAAGATTCCCCAATGATTGCATGTTCTTGCATTATAAAGGAATATATTTGGAAGCTCTCGGTAATTACAAAGTACGTATACAATTTTTTATTTTGTTTATAACTCACGAATATGAAAATATTGAAATTTAGAGCCTTCAATTTCACAAATATTTAAACTTCAACTTATTCAAGTTCAGATTAAAAATCTATATATTTTGTATTAATTTTGTCTTTAAATGGTTGTTCGTAATTGTTTATATTTATCGCTTTTCAGGAGGCTGCAGAGTATTTTTTAGAAGCTCATAAAGAGAAAAATTATGGAGCAGCGATGTCCTATCTAAAGTGCAAAGCAAAATTGCGAGATGGATTTGACTTCGTTCAATACTTAAAAGAAATGTTTAAGACTTATGCCACTTTCGAAGGCAGAGACCTTGATATTTTATTGCAAATTGCTGCTTGCAGTTATTTCTGTGATAATGATTTACCAGGTGCGGCAAAATATTATTTGCAAGCTTTCGAAAAATATCCGAATAATAGACTGTACCAGGTTGGTCAAATACAAATATTTCAATTTAGTTAAAAAACGCTACTTTTATTATATTATCAATAAGGAATTTTATTTGAAATCTTCATTTTTTCAGTGTCATGAATGCGTACTTGGAGGTAAGACTAATGTATACGATTTTCTACGAAAGGATTTTCTCAAAAAAGTCTTTGCATGTCGTGACTTAGACTCTGGTACTAAAGCCATTTGTGAAAAATTGAAGGACTACTGTGATAAAAAACAAAACTCTGTCAGAAAATCTACAGAGTTGAGTTTCAGTAAAATGAAACTCTGAAACCAGAATCATTGTTGTTTTTTACATTTTTTTTAAGAGACCCATATATCTGATGCATGCGTTTCTTAAACAAATTTCAATTTTTATAAAAAAAATCCATAACTTTTAGAAGTTAATGTTACTTAATATTTATATTACTTATCATTCACATACATTATTTGCTTGTTATAACGTTATAATATTATAAACAATTGGTATCTTACTTTTTTACTGAAAATAAATGAAAAATTGTTGTTGATAGTTTGACGCAAAAACAATACATATTTAGTTCCTGAATTTTGTTTGCGTAAAATGAATGAAAGTTGTTGCGAAGAGGTAAATTGTGTTAAGGTACATTATTTGAATTCGTAAACAAAAGAAAATTTCGAAGTTATGCGTTAGTCTCAAAGATGCACAATAGGGCGGAGTAAAAATGATCAAATTAGTCAAATCGTTTGATCTGAGCGAAAACCGTCTGTGGGAAATTTTTTTATGTACGGTTTGTGCTAGTGAATAATAATAAAAAATTATTAAAAAAAATTTTTTTTTTGCTCAATTTAGAATTGTTTGAAAATGTCAAAAACATGTTTTTTTGGGTTGAGTCCTATGCACACATCTTTGAAAAAGTTGAATATGTTGAACCTGAAATTTCTTCAGCTTCAATAGAAGAAACATACTGTAATTTCGTGTTTTCGAAACAAAAAGTTTTAGTGATATTTCCAGCGTTAAAAAATGGTCAATTTTACGTTTTTTGAAGCGTTTTTGACAACTTGCTTACACCAAGCTTTTAGACGCAAAAAATGATTTTGCTATTACGGCAAAACGATATTTTCATAGGCATAAGCTGATGGAATCATTTTAATTATACACCCTCCCCCACCCATAGGGAGGGGGGGGGGCTGTTGGTCATGTAGTGAAGGGAATTTATCAATGGAATCCCGTCTTTTTAGTGAATAGCTAATAAAGAGTTCAGCAAAGATATTTTTAGATTTTTTGGGTGCATATTTCTCATTGCATATAATGGGATACCATTCACAAATTCCCCCAATGCATTACAAACCCTCCCCCAATAGGCGCGGGTATGTGTATAAAATGCTTCTATCAGCTTATTCCTACGAAAATATCGTTTAGCCGTAATAGAACCATAATTTTTTGAGTCTGAAAGCTTGGTCTAAGTAAATTGTAAAAATCGCTTTAAAAAAACGTAAAATTTAACATTTTAAAATGCTGGAAACAGTTCTAAATTAAACAAAAAATTACAGTATGTTTCTTTCGTTGAAGCTGAAGCATCTATGCAACAGTATGGTCGGTATTGAGCCTCAAGGGCACAAATTTGAATCTTATATAGTAGATTACATTTTTCTATTTGATAGGTTGTTAGAAATACAGCGCCGGATTTACCAAGGGGCACGGTGGGGCTAGTGCCCCAGGCCCCAGGGGGTCGAGGGGCCCCTGACCCCATAAAAAATTAATAAAGTTCACGAGCGTTACAACAAGTTCTATGAAAATTGGGATTTTCTCTGCCCTTAAGAGGGCCCCGAAAAATGTTAATCCTGCACTGTGGAAAGAAGACGGATTCTGGAATTGCACAGAGTTAATTGTGCATTAGGGCGGAGTGAAAATGATCAAATTAGTCGAATCGTTCCAGTTAAGCGAAAAACATTTGTGGGTTGGCATCTTAAAAAAGTAAAAAAAAATTTTTAATTCGGTTAATATCTTCTGATCCCTTTTTTTATTTCAAAATTGAAATTTTTAAAAATTCCGAAAAATTTCCCTGTTGCTTCGAAAATTATCGCAAATTTTGTTAAGCTTTGTACAAATTTCACAAGTAATTGGGAATTTGTGGAAACTGAATTTGAAAACTTAGATACTATTTTTATAATCAAACTTCGAAAAATACAGGTCTCATGTACTGTATTCAAGTTTTTACTTCTTTTTTACTTTCTCCGAGCTTTTTCCAAGTTTGATTCAAATTTCCCTATCGACTTCGTGTTTTTCAAACCCGAATTCTACGATAAATACTTAAAATTTTATGTTCATTTCATTCCACCATTTCATGTTCAATCTTTATAACCAGAGAAAATATATGTGAGTAACATCGAATGCAATGCAAATTTTACTTTTAAAGGCGTAGTTCATTCATAAGTGAAGTTAGTTCTATATAATAAAAAGTTCTCCATCATGTGTTTTACATGTTTACATGTGTTTTTTATAACTTGATACAAATTTTAGTACATTTCCGTTTGTTCTCGACGTAAATTATTAATTGAAGCAGCTGTTCAGTGGCGGTGAAGCTGCCGCCACAGGGCACAGGTATGTTTACTATAATAAATTGGTCACTGCTTACTATAATAAATTGGTTACTGTAATAAATTGGTTAAAATATAAGAAAATTAAATATTTTTAGTCGTAAGTTTAAAAAGGGCGCGTTTATGAATAAATAAAGAATTCATCGCCATCGCGTATTATTCTCGATGAAGATAACGCAGTTTGCAAACTCCAAATTGCGAATATAAAGCCCTATCTCTTTTCCAGATGATTAAGTTAATTCAAACTGCCCCACGATTTCAGTACTGCACCTCGACACATTGTGCCAACTAAGTTTTTAATTTCCCCTTTTCACTCAAAACTATTTTCTTAAGTAGCGCTTAGCGCGCGTACGGCATTTTGGCACGAGGATGATGCTTCAAGTGCCACGTCACGCTCCAGCGTATTTCGTGTATTGTTGAAATTCAAGGAATTCATGGAATTTACGAACTTCGACATTCTTGGAATTACTTGAAATAAAGGAATTCCGTGAATTTCTATTGCCGGATATTGCTTGGTTGGCAAAAACTGTTTCGGTCAATCAAATAAAAAAATCAGGCTTTTAAATATCTAAATTTGGTATTTTTAAGTAATCAAAATCAACATACAAATTAAATCAGTCGAAGTCGTAAAAGCGGAACACTCCCCTAAATTCAACATTTTTGTAATAAAAACTTAAAACATTTGAAATTCTACAATATTAGGTTCAAATTAGGTTTAAATTAGGTTCAATATTGGAATCCTAATTTTCAATATATGTAATTGATTTTTATGGTATGAATTTGAAAATCGTTTAACTTTGAACAGATTTACTTTTTCACAATCAACTATTATACAATTTTTTTAATCTTCAATTAATTTAGGCTTAGAATTAATAGACGTGAAACATGTTACGATCAAAATATGTAGAGAATTTGAATATGTCATGAATGGGATAAACAATTATTGCATCTGGTAGAGGCCGTTCAACTAAGTATGCCTTGTATAAAATTAATAAATAGTATATTTAAATGATTTTGAATTTAATTTATATAACAGGCAAAAATTGCAGGAATATCATTGTTTATAACTGGTGTGACGTTAGTTATACGAGCAGTCCTTGCCAATTATGAGTTAATCAATATTTTTGATTTTATAATTAAACATTTTTTAATACATCATGGAATTCCAAAGTAAAGCTATTTTCCAGTCAGATTTTCAAAATCAAACAGAAGTATCTACAATACATACAATACAATAGAAGTACCTAATAATACATATGTAAGTAAAATGCTTCCTATAATACATTACTGTGAAACACAAATTATCCTTTTGGAGTTAAAATAAAAAAACAAGCATTTTTATCAAATGTTTCGATGATAACATTTTTAATAAAAACATAGAAAGATGAATGCAAATTCTCTAAGTCTTACTCAACATTTAATTTTTTACGTGATTCATTTTTTATTGCACTTTTTTTCAGGAATAGTTTTTGTTATCTCAGCTATGACTATTTCCATTTATCTATCATTTGACATGTATTTAAGGCTTTGATCCTTTTTACCCGTAGATGTTGGAAGCATTGGAAAATCTTCTAATTTAATTTCTGTAGTTACCTATGATAAAAATATAATAAAAATTAATATTATTTAACCCAATGCATTTAAAGAATATATTTAGTGATTATGGACTTTCTAATCCAGACTTTCGTTCATAACGTCCCTTAAAAATATATTTAAATACGTACCACTTCAAGAGGACTTATTTTTACTTCAATTCCGTTCTTCCACATATTTATCAGAGTTTCAAGAGTTTTTTCTCTTAATTGAAATAGGTCATTTGAACGTAGAGCTCCTAATTCAGCTAGTGCATTCGTTTTTGAAAGAAGTTGTTTTCGTTTCTCTGCAAACGACAGTGGGCCCGATGCGATTGATTTTGTTGATACTGCACGATCTGTTTCTTTTTCTCGATAAGCTTTAAAAGCTATGTACGTTTTTAAGTAGTAGTTTTTTGTCCACCTTTTTAATATCAAAGTCTCACTATAGAGTGGTAATTGCAATTTTGTTCTCAAAGCAAAGATGTGTCGACAAGGTAAGAGCATTGCCACGTAAAATTGGCAGGTACATTTTTCAGTCGTAACCCTTACTGTTGCATACGAGTTTTTTGAGATGTAGTTGGACTCATCATCAGTGGGAGTTATTGTTTCCTTCGTTGAACATTCAATTTCGTTTAATACAAATTTGGAACTTTGTGAAGTCAAGAGGTTGTGGAATTTATACTCGTCGCTTTCTTCCGGAAATTTGTTATATAATGGTTTTTGCATTGAGTGAATTGCAGAGTATTCTTTTCTATTATCTAGAAGATAAATGGTCTCGAATAAGTTATCAATGAATGTTTCTAGATCACTGTCTTTATCTCCCGCTGATTGAAATACACCGTTTGTTTTTTCTAGTATTTTGATCGTATTATTCATAAAATTAAATTTTATGAAATTTTCGTTTACATTCCATTCCTCTCGGTAATTTTTCCAATTCTCATCATAGTACGCAACAACAGATTTTGGAACAGATTCTCGGAATTCATCCTCTAGCATTTTGAACACCGCATCCGTTCGCGCGCCAGCCAACTGCTCTATATAGTCTAAGATGAGTGCTATTTCAGCATTTTTTATACTCAGTTTTTCTTTCACGATGTCCCGTCGAAATGCTCGCAATACGTAAAAGATACAACTAATGAGAGAGATATGAGGGTATATTTCACGAATGACGTTTTTTCCCGGCATGCCCTTATCTGTAATAATCCATTTTAATTTAGATGCAGTTATTGGATTCTCTTGTTTAAATATACGGAACAGCCATGCAAGACTATCTTTATCTTCAGAAGCCAATAAGCCAATGCCGACAATGTGACTTTGACAGATACCGTCTTCTGTCAACATGATGTACAGGGGGAGGTCTACATTATTCTTTTTGTTTGTTGTATCATCACATGCCAGAAATTCTGGATACGCCGAGACAATCGATTTCATGTTTTCGTTTTGTATAAACAGACCTTTAAAATTTCCTTTCTCATCTCGGTACAGACTAACGTTCCCACCTGAAAAAATGTGTGTTTCAAATAATCGGGATGGATAGACCCCTGACAGAATGACCTCCCCGCTGGAAAATTTTTTTTATGACAAACTGCAATGATTGTAGAAAAATTATGAAAATTTACGTCAAAGCTAATCACAATGCATAGAAAATCTAAATGTGTAATATTATTATTATTATTATTATTACACCATTAAGCCGTTTCCCTTTCGGGGTAGGCGTGACTCACTCGGTAGGGA